>ML769522.1:153850-165120 GCA_009733575.1 Gymnopus androsaceus JB14 | reverse complement strand
GCTCCGCCATGTTAGTCTCTCCTTCTCCCTGCTTATTGTTCGTTTATCTAAGGTGTCCTTTTTGAATCTACAGATTTCATCCGCAAGCTGACGCAAAACTTCGTGATGGGATAACAAATAATGCATAACAGCTCGGAAACCTGACAGAACAATTCGGCCTCATCGTCAATGCGCAGAGTTATCAAACGCCGACCCGGACACTCTCGGACCTGTCCACCATTTACTTCCTACCGGATTACTCTGTCCTTTGCAAGTTGCTCATCCTGCCTCGATATCTTCCCAGATATCATACTGCTGGTACGAGGGCATCCGGACGTCAAACATTGAATTGTTTGATAGGTTTATTGGTTGGACCGTTGTGATTGGTGAATTTAGAAGTTTGTTAGAGGATTGGCCCTAGACTTCTTCAAATGTGCCAACATTGAGATTGCAGAGGCTGTAGGAGAGAGTAATCGTCTGTGCGTACATTGCTTATCTTCACATTGAAGCCTTGCTAGGGTCCTGCTAGTCTTCTTCGGACACCTGACTCTGTTAATTTGGGTCCAAACGCTTCTTTACTAAAGTTTACCGATCCATACAATTTAGGCGTCGAAGATTGCGATACCAACACATTTATCATCCTGATCCCTGTGAAAAAAATGCCCTGCGTTGGCAAAGGTGCTGAACACTGTTTCTGAAGGCAGGTTTGGTGATGGTGGGGTGTATGAGCCGTGAGTATTTACAGTTTTACTCGATGGAAATTCCTAACCAGTTTGTGTCCAGTTTGCTCAACACGATCCGCCAAGGAGACCATTATCTTCTCACAGATGACTTTGATTCATGTACGTGTATATATTGCTCTGATTCAAAATCTCAGTGCTGACCATCGGATAATAGACATCGGTGCCCTAGCAATGGTGGACCAAGCTTACCTCGATAAAGATGAATGGGTCAAGAAGTCAATTCGTACTACAGCCAATGTATGCCGACAGTTTTTCTCTTCGTGGCTGTTACTAACCTTTTCTATTTAGATGGGCAAATTCAGTTCAGACAGGGCGATCTTGGAATATGCGGAAAGCTTTTGGAACATCGAGCCCGCTAAAGTTCCATAAGTGAAGTCGATTTCATACCGGCCAACTTGGACAGTAATAAGTCGGTTTGGGTGTACATTATGGTTATTTCCTTCAAGGCTCGGTATCCAGTTTTGGAGTTGCTGTGTTTAAAGATAAAATGTTCGAAATACATATCCGATGTACTTGTATGTAGCAGCTTTACATGAAATGCTACTCGCTGATCATCATGAATGAAGTCGACAAGGGATGCACGCAGAAATTTATCGAGAAGTTATATATACAGTCGAGGCAGCAAGTATTTCAATAAAAATGTACAGAGAAACACATCTCCCCCGTCACCAGTCGCTATCACATCCAATAAAACTTTCATTCTTCGGACCAAATTCTCATCGGTCAAGACTCAAACACACACACACAAATCAAATACAGTACAATTTGGTCGAATCCAAAATTTACAGCTTTGACCGCTTTAGCGTATAAGAGCTGACAAACATTGCTATATAAGGAACTTCCGAAAGTAGCAGTCGTGTAATACTAACTCAACCAGATTTTGGGAATATTCAACGAGAAAAGTCTCCACTCGGCCTCTTACGCTTCTGTTTAATTGTGTAACTGTTGTGATTGCCCATCGGTCTTTCGTCGGCGAATCTTCTCACTAAAATCGTATCAGCACTACCATTGAGAGCGTATTCAAGTCTATAACGTGGCGTCCGGATTCGCATATTCTCCTCTTTATCAGTGTCTATTGAGACCCGTACCATTCTGGTTACTGGATCCAACACTGGCATAGGTTAAGACCTTGTCCAACTGCTTGCTTTGAAAGGTCACACAGTGTATCTAGCCTTGCGGGAAGCCGTTGAATTCCTTCGATATCTTCGCGCTGTTTCACTGATTTTGTATATAGGCGGAAACTGAAGGAGCACAATCTTGATGTAAAATTTGTTCAATTAGAAGCAAATTAGAAGTCACGGATAAAAAGTCTATTCAAGCTGACAATCGAGAAAGAGGAAGGAAAATTGGACGTGCTAGCAGATAATGCGGGTAAAAATTGAACTCATACCATATGCTTTATCAGAATCCCAATTACTCCTTTAGGCATAAGCTGTATGTCAAAGCCTCAAAACGCATCCACCATTGACATTTCCACCATCCGCGAAACATTTGAGACCAATTTCTACGGCATGATACAAACCACCCAGACATCTCTCCCTCTGCTTCGCAGAGGATCCCACCGGTAATGATACTCAATAGTACCGGCATGGCATGAAACACATATCAATCGCGCCCAGGCTCAGTTTAGCATGTTGTCGCCTATAATACATCCAAAGCTGCAGCTAATTTGTATGTCATTGCGTTGGCAAATGAGTTGAAGCCGGAAGGTTTCGAGGTTAATTACGAGTGCAATTTATTGCCGAGTTACTGTTTCCAGCTTATGTAAGCTTTTACGTAAGATAAGATAATTATAGTATTTCCTTTCCACTTTCCACGCCTTGCCGTGCGCGTGTCAAGTCCGATAAAAAGCGCTTAACGGCATTGGCAGTGTCCGAAACTGCATTTTTTGGCACTTCTTGCTTGCGAAACAACATCTACACATCAGGCACCTTAACAGGCTTGCAGTACTAATTATATACATGTACCAAAGGTACTGTTAAAACATTGTACTTGCCCATGAAGTATTTGTGGCTCTAAAAATCAAGGACCTCATGGGAACCTGAAATAAGTGTGATTTTGCATAAGTTCAAAAATCCTGAATTTTTTCCTCATAACATTACTTCAAAGTAAACAGAAAGATGTCTTTAAAACATGTATGAGACCTTATATTCAAAATTTTTAAGCAGAATGAGTGCAATGTGCAAGCACTGCAAGCAATTTACTGTGATTTTTTGACTTCCAAGTTCCAGGTCCTTTTTAACTTCTTGCTCATCAATAGTACTTATATTCAATACAGTATTTAACCAGTCCTTTGAACATGATCACTCATTTGAACAGCAGCATTTTCTGAGACTAGGACATTACTGGGCAAATGCAAATGGTGTTCAAATTGAAGATATGGAATGTATCAAGGCTCAACACACTCAACTGTGTCAGCAGAACCTGCAGCACTCACAGAGGCCACAGCAAGGTACCCCTCTGTACAGAACTGTGGATTGCTGTGGATTGCTGTGAACTGCTGTGGATCTCACAGGAACCTTGCCTGACATCAGTGTCAGGGTTGTATTCAATAAGGAATATATTATTCCTCTGAATGGTTTCCATTTGCAAAAGCAAAATCATATCATAAAATCATTGTTAATGCAAAAGCTACTAGCTTGCCGCTACCAGTACAACTGACTACCAGGTCTAACAACAGTGTGATACTCTAACTGACTAAGTACTAGCAGCTGCTACCCCAATGTCTACTTAGTAAGTACTTTGTTGCAGATCACTAAGGTAAAAGAAATATTAAGTACCTTAAAAAGTGTGGACTCAGAGAGGAGAGCTTAATGTCAGAGTCAGTTCAAGCTCACTGGTGGGGGAGGAAGAGAAGTTGAACTTGTCAGAATTGCATTGTGTGCTCATTAAATAGTGTTTGATGTTCCTGACATGGTATCCATCAGTTGGGACTGACAGGTGTCAGAATGATTGAGCAATGACTGCTGTGGATTGCTGTAGATCACTGTGATTGCTGTAGCATTCACCCAGGTTTTGCTGATGCTCCACAGCATTCATAGCAGCCATAGAACCCATAGCAAGGTCCATCAGCAAAACCTGTATGTTGCTGGAGCAGTTCAGAGCATTGAATTGATGCTTTGGAGTGCTCTGGAGTGCTCTGACTGCTCTGGCCGCTCTGAAGCTGTAGGCGCTGATGGAATTGATTGCCAACTGTCACAGAATGTCGGGCAAGTAACGTAAAAGGAAGGTGTTGCAACATGTTACAACACCTTCCTTTTATATCATATAACTGACAACTGGCAATATATATGTGGGAAACTGCCAGAATGTTGTATAAAAGGCGCCGCTGTTCAACTCCAAGTTGAACGTTGAACTTGTACTTTTTTTCTTACTTCCTTCCAGTGTCACAACTTGGTCCACATATATTTCCTCTCTTGGTAAGTTCTTATCTATTTTCAGCATCAATTGACTAATATTTAGTAATGTCTAAAGGTTGTGGAGGCAGAAGCAGACTTAGAGAGTGAGAGATGGGGGAAACAGAAATTGGGACATTTTGAGTCTTTGACTAGCCACTTAGTAGTAGTAGAGTAGTACTTATGTTGACGGCGTGCGCGCTCATACAATAAATGATGCATATGAACTTGCTATTATTATTGCCTGGTTACCATGTGAAATTTCTCAATTAAAATTAAATGGGGCTCAAAAGTTTGCTGTGTCAAATGATGGGTGGTCTCCAGAGAGCGCCAGAGCACTCCAGAGCACTCTGGAGAACATAAACGTTTTGCTGATATGCTCTTCTTTTGCCTGACTCAGAGCACTCTAGAGCACTCTAGAGCTACTATCCTTGCTCTGGCTGCTCCAGAAGCTCTGGGAGCTCTGGAGAGCTCTGGAGCACTCTGGAGTACATACAGGTTTTGCTGATGTCCCCCTCTGTGGAGAACTATGGACTGCTATGGAATGCTATAAACTGCTATAAGAGCAATGGATATCACAAAAATGACATCTGTCAGAAATACATTCAATACCAAATGACTGCAAGTAATCATATAAATAATATATTGATGCATCTGCAGCACTACTAGTAGTACAATGTAGCGAGACTACTTATTATTGTTGGGATACACGGGTTCGGCATCACTCGAGAGAAGGCAGCATCAAAGGATATATTCCATTTGTGCCTTGTAGTGGGAGTCGGGAGGCAAATGGATGGGGGATCGACATACTACAATCAGGCTTATATATGGTAAATACTAATTTCCAATTGGAGGCTGTGGCAAGCAATGGCACTTGGCAAAATCAAAATCCAACAAATATAATGACTTGTACATACAGTACTAATGAGCTTTAGTACTACTATTACTACTCATGAGTGGTCATGACTACTGGTGATACCTGTTAGTAGATAAATGAGAAATAATGAAGCAGGTACTCACTGTCAGAGGAAAGAAGTTGATGTTGCAATGCTGCAACAATGTGCATCAACTCTTATACAGTGCCCACCAGCACCCATGGAGCTGAGTGATAGATGATAAGATGTCAAAATAAGTTTAACAGTTGGCTCAATCCCACAGGAGCTCATAGGAACCCATAGGAACCCATAGGCATCAGCATAACCTGTATTTTGCATTTTAATTGCCAAAGCAATACTTAAAATTCCCAGCACTCCCAGAGCTCCCAGCAGTGCTTGCCAGTGCTGTCAGAAATATGAAATCATACTACATCTCTTTTTTAATTTCCAGATAAGGTAATTTTGCGGCCTCTGGGAGCTTCTGGGAGCCCCCTCCTGCATTGGCCGGACCATCTGAGTGCTGGGATGCTGGAGCACTGGGAACTCTGGACAGTTCACTCAAGCACTGCCCACGTCATACAGGTTTTGCTGATGCTAGCACTTCATAGCTCTGTAGAGAACTATGGCTTCTATGGCCAACACCCAGGTTTTGCTTATGTGTGTATATATTCATCCCTCTTGGCATAGACAGATTGGTATAATTTTTTGAAAGAGTCCAAAAAAGAAAATCTGGTATCACAGAACCAATATTTATGTTAATGATGTACTTTTGTTGTCAGTAGATGCAGATGAGCTCCACAACTATGTAGGTATCCATATGTTGGTGCTTGTCATTAATACTTGCAGAGGAATTCCAGTTTTACAGTTTTGATGAGAATAGGGATGGTGCTCATTGAGTGTCAGTTTCAATCTTATGGAAGTCTTGCAGTGAAGTGTCATTCAGATAGATGCACTATCCAAACATTATTTCAAGCACAAATTACCCCTCAAAAGATGCCAGAACCACATGTAGAATGGGGTGTTCAAATGAGTGGTAATGACCTTTTTTGCATACTCAAGAATGATCCTGCCATAGCACATTCATTTCTCCACCAAATGACATGTAAATTAGCAGTTTACCCCTTCTGATATCCAGCTTTCAAATGAGATGCTCAACAGAGCATCAACTCCAGTACATGATGCACAGTAAGCAGTATACAGATTTGGTGTTCAAAGGAGTGGTTAAATACTGTATATACATACTTCTATCTTTGTTCTTGGATTTCAAGCGGATTGCTGCGACGAGTAACCGCCACGCGGTAGCGTTGGCCCATACCAAGTGCAGTGACTCCGGGATTTACGACGACCAAGTTGAACAGTGGGTTCCGCTGCTCTGGAGGAAAGTCGCCGATGCAGGCTGCCAAACTGTTAGAGGAATGGGCACTCTTGGGGCCGGAGGATGGGGAAAAGACTGGTGAGGTTATTCTTTTCTAAATTGTATCATTGATATTTATTACTTGTGGTCTACTCGTAGGCGCCGAAAAAAACGGTCCGGAAAATACAGGTGGTCTGAATTTTTAAGGCTGGTTTGCAAGCAAACATAGGTCACACAAAATTTTGAATGGGGGAACATCTGTATCAATTGTATATCTATGCCTTGAACCTAAAAAACAGGGAGGTAAAGACTGTAAATTATGGAACAGAGACTAATTAACAAGGATGGGTTTATTTCCCGGACCGTTTTTTTCGGCGCCTATGAGTAGGGCTCTTCTGGTCGGATAGAGGCGAATTTCCCCGGTGAAGTTTGAAAAGAGTGTTTGCATTGGTACAACATTGGTAAACTAAACTAGTAATGCTCGGAAGTTGAAATTGAGCTGAAATTTAGATAACAAAATTTAGTAATATTCAGATAAATTTGCACTATAGAAAATCGACAATGGAAAATGTCGGAGTTTTATTGAGACTCAGTGGTTTGACCACAAAGAGGTTGCACAAGTGTACCGGAGCTTTGTTACCATAATCTGGCTAAGGCGCTTAGCAGGTCTGCAATAGCGGGCCGCATTTTAGTAGCTAATTGTTCGACTTGCTTCTTCCTTCTTGGCATATGGCTCAGTATCTTAACCAATCTCGCATCGAAGGGCCAATATGGCTTGAACCCATTGACATATCCTTCCTTCAGACATGATTGTCAGAAGCAGAAACTCACGCCTCAGCCCTCAAAAAGCAGATCTCCAAATTAACACGTTGAAGAGATGCAAAGCTCATCAAGGTCGCATCTCTCCGAAACGTCCTTTCTCATATTCGTCGAATGCCAGTTGAGATTCTCTCCAAAATTCTTGAGCTTTCATGCACTCCCAAGGATGAAAAATTTACCACAGATTATGACGTTGTGACATTGTGCAATACACATCTAGGCTTTCTCAAGTGTGTGTGGCTTGGAGAAAAGTCGCTCATTCCAACCCTCAAATGTGGTCGAAACTCTGCCTCTCCCTGTTCAGTCATCGAAAAATCTTTTTGGGTAAGGTCATCCGGGCACAGGAATGGTTGACTCACAGTCAGGGTCTTCCCTTGGAGCTGTATTTGGACTTGTCCACGGACCTCCAAACAGACAAAGTCCTTATACACCAAGCAACCAAACTCCTGGACTGTGTACTTCGTTTTTGTTGCCAGATTCGATTAATCGAGGTCTCGGGTGATCCAGAATCATTCATTCCTCTTTTCAGTCTACCACGCGCATCACTACCTTTATTGGAGAAGCTGGATCTGCACATAGCTGATTGGAACAACACTTCAGATATGTTGAAACTATTTCCTCATGGAGTAGAAGCATTCCTAGGGGCACCCAGGCTACAGCATCTCAGCCTCACTGAACCTGAGGTTGACTCTATGCTAAACAAATTGGTGGTAGTGCCACTAGAGCAGTTGACCTCACTCGAAATTACATTGGACCTGCCTGAGATAGAGTTTAGCCTCAGTGTTTATCAGACTGCACTATACTACCGGTGCAAATCTCTTGTCAGTCTCACAATGTCCTTATCAGATGATGTTGGTCTTGACGTTGGATTCTCTGTATGTCTTCCTGCGTTGAAATTTCTTGACGTATCTTGTTGCTCTGTAGAAGCAATTCTTTTACACGGTCTCACGGCACCCTACTCGAAGGTTTAACTCTTCGTTGTCAACCAAGAAATTGATGACCTCTGTAGAGATGTTGTCGGGTTTCAGAACCGTTCTGCAGCTGCACTGGCATTGTTGACGCTAGCGCTGCACTGTCATTTGGGCAGTGAAACAGAACATATCACGGCAGAGCTCCTCGGGATATTGGTTGTCTTTGCTACAGTGAAGTCATTGCGCATCAAGCAAGCCTGGAGCAACTGGGGTTATGATGAAACAGAGGTTGGTGAGGACGTTGTTCCCATATATGATGTGGATGCTATTGTAGAGGCCATGATCTACACCAAAAGCCATGAAATCTTTCTTCCAAAGCTCATGAACTTTGAGCTGTCCGTGGAACACTTTCCCTTGAAGTTGATGTCTGTATTATCCATGATTCATTCACACTGGTGGACAGGCAAATCAAAGCTGGACCTGCATGATATCGGAATAGCTCAACTACAGAAGGTAAACTACGTGGACCCTTTTCTAGAGTAAAAATCAACAAGGAAGGCTTGGATCTCCCTGGCTTGATCGTGGAAAATGTTACTGCTGATTGTTACCTTTGGA
Organism: Gymnopus androsaceus JB14; assembly: GCA_009733575.1. Classification (NCBI taxonomy): domain Eukaryota; kingdom Fungi; phylum Basidiomycota; class Agaricomycetes; order Agaricales; family Omphalotaceae; genus Gymnopus; species Gymnopus androsaceus. The sequence goes on along the minus strand of ML769522.1, from coordinate 156,429 downwards.
TATACTGATATATATATATCATACATGGAATTTGGAATGCTATATTCAAACCCTCACGCCGGAAAACTAGGACCAAGAACTCCAGGCACTGATCCCACCCAAATCCACATGAGGAGGACACTTTCCTTGACCTTCCCCATTAATATCTATTATTATTTTCTCTAAGCTCAGCATAGTCAAGCAAGGGATGATGCACGCATAATGCCAGCGTTACCTGTATGGTGCCTCGGGTTCAACATCCCGGGATCGCGCCATGTAATCTATCTATGCATACTGTACAGCTGAGGAAAACAATGAGCATCTATTGTAACTCTTTCTTCTTTTCTCATCATATGGCTTAGTATCTTTCACAAGCTTGCATAGAAGGGCTAATCTGGCTTGAACCTCACAATATATCCCTCCTTCAAACCTGGCTCTCTGAAGCAAAAACTGATACTGAAGCTCTCAAAAGCAGATTCTCTGAAATTAACACGTCAAAGAGCTGCAAAGCTTGTCAAGATCGTGTCTCTCCGAAACATTCTTTCCCCCATCCATTCGGATCCTGGTTGAGGTTCTATCTGAGATTCTCGAGCTCTCATGTATTCCCAAGGATGTAAACTTTACCGCCAATCATGACATTGTTTGATACACATCTTTGCTTTCTCGAGTGTGCATGATTTGGAGAAAAGCGAACCCTCGAATATGGTCAAAACTCTGTCTTTCCCTGCGGAGTCATAAGAAACTATAGTCCTGTCATTTCATCCCAGACTAGGTTGACTCCTGCTTGCATCAGCAACTCCTGGTGATTGTTGATCCACTGCTGATGAGTCTTGTTGGATTGTGCAAGTAGCTCATTGACAAAGACATGATGTTGTTGCATTTTTGCTGGCATTCTTCTGTTGCCAATCTCTCCTTCCATAGGGTATATGCCTCTTTCTTGTCTTCCATAAATTATATGGCCGTAACCATATACAGTTACAGTGGGGATCCCTATGTAGCAATGATTCTCCAGATGCCAATGAATGGAAACCTGAAAGATGGCTTTCACTATTACCAGAGGCTCATATTGAAGCGTGGGTTCCTAGGGTTTATTCCCTCTTATATGTCCTCTCTTTTCACTCTGAGCTAACTGAATTCTTTGCTAATGTCTACTTCTAGGATGACAGTCCTTGCTGGCAGGTGCTCCTGCATGTATGTTTTTTATATCCTCTCTTTAACTTGTAATTGACCAGATTTATGATTCAAATTTTCACAGCTGGATAATGAGTAGGTCCACCATTTTTTCAAACCTCAATAATCTACTCACAATGCACAAAGAGGTCATTATATCTGTTCTGTTGCAGACCTTCAAATTCTCTCCTTCAGCCAAAAATTCAGAAATCCTTTGGCAAATGCGTGTCACTACTTGAAATGATACCCATCCGCAATTACCCATTGGTATCAGTCTCACTAATTGAGTGGTTCAGTATTCTCATTGGCAACCGTCGAGTATGGTTTACCTTTTTCAGACCGTGATTGCTCTTCAACCAAGCCGCATTCTGGTACACATTAGTACATGCCGCCACCTGTTTCAAGTTCTCCCGATGCAGCCTTTCAACAGCCTTTGATGATGAATTTTGAAGAAATACATCCAGACTGTAATGTGGAATGTAAACTCGCACAGAGCAAATCCTGCAACAGGTTTATCTCTAGGATAAGACGTCATATCCATCTTTATCGTTTGAAACAATGTTCACAAGTTTTAGCATTTAATCTATGGCAAGTGAGTTGCTTTCGGTTGCAACATAGACAGCTTCACATGTTTTTGGAGTGGAATTCTCGCTTAACTTTGGATCTGAGTGATTTAACCATGGTTTGCAATTGTAATCACTTAGAATGCATTTTCATGCCTTGCGTTGACTCAACTATGCTGTTTGGAACCGGGTTTGCGAGAACAAAAATGGCCAGTAACGGCATTGATTCAACAACATAAAATGAAGGAGTATGGTATTTAAGTATACTGTAACATTCGATTGAGAGTTCAGTCATGCATCATCCTTGAAAAATCCGATGCGTTTTATTTTTTCTCATTTTTCAGATTTCTTTTGTATTTTTTTTTGTCAAAATTTCAGATCAATGAACTCTCGATCAAATGTACAGTAGTAAGGAGCTAAAATAAGGAGATGTAAGATGAGTTAATCCGGAACAAGACAGAACCTTCGTATATGCATGTAAAGGTTAATCTTTTAGGGTCCAAGAGTGTAATGTGGGGCGAGGGAACATGGACGGAGCAAGCAGAACGTTGGCGGAGGCAAGGGTAAGGATGAAATCCTTACATATGCATAGAGGCATAGCTGCTGACTGACCAATATGATGCCTACAATGTGCAGGGTGTTTCATGAGTCTAAGGCTTTGGAGGACAACAAGATAGAATAGACATTGAGTGTCAGGCCATTATCTACCGGTTGTCGTTCAGTGTCCCGGAAGGGTTTCCCTACAACAATTAAAGCTTTTTCAAGAAATATCAAATGTATCAAGGATACTGGCAAAGCATAAGAATCTCAATAAGTGACAATACTAATTGAAACCCCCTTTTGTGGGTTTCTCAGGGTTTCGACCAA
>ML769522.1:48567-147383 GCA_009733575.1 Gymnopus androsaceus JB14 | reverse complement strand
TTGATAAACTTAAAACAAGTTGACGACGTTTTTACCAGAACTTGGCCACTCCACTTATATTGTAGCGTATTGGTTAGTGCTTGAAGCAAAGTTGGTGAAATGTTTTTGCTCAATTGACGTCACCTAGGCTCGCTGCAATTTCGTTCACATGCACGCTATGGTGACCTTGAATTTTTTCAAAATTTTTTTCCATCGTAAATAATGAAGAGCAGGGCTGCTCGTATGAGCCACATTTTCTCCGTTATCCGGCTCATACCTCCACTGTTCAAGTTGCGACTGATTGTCCAAGAGCAAATTTGGTTAGATAGTCCACGTAACAAGTATAAGATTAAATGTGGGGCAGGTTATGTACAGCTGCTGTATGGCCCTGCAGAAGAATTCGGACGCGACTTAGAGGGGATGGCTTACACGATCTAGCACCGATCTAGCACAGACAGGTAACGATCAAGTTTCGGAAGCAATGCAAAGATTCGTTGGCGGAATGTCTGAACGTCCCGCTTCGCGAGACCCCGACTCCTTCGAGTACAGGTATAATGATATATGTTAGGGACGGTCAAAGTGACTGCTGAAGTGACTGCTGAAATGATCGCTGAAAGTTGTGCCGAAAACACATTTCAGCGGGCAAAAAATTCAGCTCGGGAGCTGCGTGGAACCTAAATTGTTTGTGTTACTTGCAGTGTTCTTCTCCTTGCCATGCTTCTTCCCATTCTCCCTAAGCCCTACTTGCTTTCTTGGCTGTTCTTCAGCTTTGTCATCTCCTGCATCTCAACCCATCCCTTTTGCACATGACCAACCTCATTCCTCCCCTTCCCTGCAATCTTCTTTGGGAGCTGTGCAGGCATTGCACTGCTGTTTGGGTAGTACTGTAATGAAGAACATATCATGGCCAACTTCCTCTTGATATTGGCTGCCTTTGCTACAGTGAAGTCATTGCGCATCGACCAAGCTCCCCTACTATATGGCGGAACCTTCCGGTCTCGTTCACGTATTGGAAAAGATCTCCCAGTGTCTCCGCAGTCGTTAGGAGCGCTGCATACATGAAGTTCCCATGTCCAATCCTCCTCCGGAGTTTGTCCCTCGAGTTTCTATGGGCTGGGCATTCCATGAGATAGTGGTATGCTGTCTCCGGGTGATGCGCAGCATGGGCAAATTGGTGAATCAACTCTGTGTATGGCGTTGAGATGCTTCTGTGTCCTGTCCGGAGCTGGGTTAGAATGCAGAGTAGTCTCCTTGGCAGCCCTCTGGAGAGCTTCCAATAGGCTCGGCTGGCAGACGTGGCAGTGGATGAGTCTATTCGTTTAAACTTCTTGTATCGTTGTGATGGTTTTCAAGCTCCTTCCTGAATACACGGGCAATTTCTATCTGGCTTCTGGGCAGCGGCTGGCGGAGTTGTTGGGGAAGCTTGGCTTTGGGGCTGGAGCGCAGTGACGCAGCTTTCTTTGCCTCCTCATCCGCTCTTTCATTTTCTGCCGCGCCTGTATGACCTAGTACCCAGCAGATGCGAACCGTTGCGTCGGGATGGGTTTGGCGGAAGTTACGGAGTAGGGAGTGGAAGATGTCGAGAAGGTAGTGGATGTGCCCGTAGCCGGAGTGTCGGTGGCAGTGATGGATGATTTATCGAGCCAGATGGATAAATTCCGTATTGGTAGCCGTTGCTGTTCGGCCAGGTGTAAAGCCAAACTTAAACCCACACAGTCGCCTTCGTAGACTTCATGGTCCTGGTCCAATCCTAGCCTGTATTGTATCTCTCCCATTCCTGTACAGGACCGAAGCTGCTCCAACTCCTCCCTTGTCACTAGCCTGATCCGTCCAAGAAGCACTGGACGTCCGAGTCGTCCTCCTGTAACATCTTTAATGCCTCGTCCTTTCCTTCCGCGATGTGTAGTTCGAGGTAAGGGTCCCAGCTGGATTCAAATCTGACTGCTTTCTTCGTCTCGATGAGCCGCGGTTTTCGCAATGTGTAGTTTAAGGTAAGGGACCCAGCTGGATTCAAATCTGACTGCTTTCTTCGTCTCGATGAGCCACGGTTTTAGGCCATAAGCGCACATGAGGTCATGTAGAGGCGAGATGTGTATTTTGAAAACATTACTACAAAACGTTCTATTGATGATTATTACCGTTGGATGGAATGCTAATGCTTATATGCACCGTGATTACAATAAACAAGATGCTTTCTGCGCTCGTACCTGGTCTCGTACCTGGTCCAGTGGAAAATATGAGATTACCCGAAAACGAAACTAGCAAATGTAGATGTACTACGCAGCAACAGCATTTAATGATGGTACACAAATTACTTATTCAAACCCTCACGCCAGAACTAGCACCAATAACTGCAGGCACGATTGCACCCACATTCGCGTTCGGAGGAGGACGCCTTCCTCCACCTCGACCTCCATTACCTCGTGGACCACCTCTAGGCCTTCCGCCCCTTGCGTTCGGATGGGAAGGACCCATACCATATGCGCCTCCAGGACGGGCAAAGCCAGTTCGGTTAGGACCAGGTTCACCAAACGTCGCCACGTTCCTCTCGCGCTCCTGCTCGCGCCTGGCTCGAGCTAGGGAATGGCCTGGATGGCCACCAGGGGCGCCAGAACGAGGATGTCCTCGACCGTGTCCTTGGCCTTGTCCTTGTGCACCAGGTGCAGCCGGAGGACCGGGAGTAAGCAAGTCAAAGAAGGATTTGGAGGGATCGTATGCACCGTTTTGTTTCGACTTTGCTTTGCTGTTCTCGGCCTGATTACTGTCCTCGTCGGACGAAGTCTCATCCGAGTCTTCGTGAGTTTCCTTGACAAAGCGGAGATTGGAAGTCTCGAAATCAAAGTCAGTTGTAGGGACTTTGAGCGGGACAGGTGGGCCACCTCCGCGGCGTCTTCCAGTGCCACTGTGAGTACCGTTACCATTCGCTGGCTGAGAGACGCGAAGGTCACCCAATGCACGTTCGACGGTCTCAAGGGACGCTGTGGCAGTATGCAAGCGCTGCGCGCGCGTAGTAGCTGCGGTAGAAGACGGTTGTGGCTGAGTTTGTAATGGCGCTGGTTGTGGTGCTGGTTGAGGAGGTGGCGGATGTTGGGAAGCGCCTAACACGGCAGGGTCATCGTGTACGCTTCTTCCTCTTACCGGTTCCACGGTTTGGTCAACAGCAAGGTCCTTAACTTCTGAGGCACGGAAAATGATGTATTCGTAGGGATTTGGTACTGGAGGAATAAATTCTTGAGCAGGTCGGCGGTTTTCAGTACCCATTGAGTACACTAGGAAAGCAGGATGAGCAGGAGAAGTACAATGAAAACTATTGAGCATACCTTTCGACAGCTGAATTGTACTTGCAGCTGGGTCAATTCCGGCCAAAATACCTCGGTACCGCACATCCGAGTGTGAGATGAGCGAAATTGGTTTCCTAGAAGGTAATCAGAAGTTTTCATTGTTTTGAAGAACGAGACGTACCCAATGAAACTCAGCGCCATCTTTAAATTCTTTTTCTTTCAAGAATCAAGTTCCCGCCTCCTGAGTCCTTCTGGTCTGTTTTCTGTGAATAACGAAAATACCAAGAACGATCAGAGGCACAAATGTATGTTGTTTGTGCAGCGGTACCAATCCACATGAAGAGGAATACTACAGCCGTCCACTCGGAAACTTGTCGCAACTTGAACAGTGGAGGTATGAGCCGGATAACGGAGAAAATGCAGCTCATACGAGCAGCCCTGCTCTTCATTATTTACGATGGAAAAAATTTTTGTAAAAAATTCAAGGTCACCATAGCGTGCACGTGAACGAAATTGCAGCGAGCCTAGGTGACGTCAATTGAGCAAAAACATTTCACCAACTTTGCTTCAAGCACTAACCAATACGCTACAATATAAGTGGAGTGGCCAAGTTCTGGTAAAAATGTCGTCAACTTGTTTTAAGTTTATCAACTGGACAGACACGCACCAGGAGTATCCGTCTGGAAATGAGCACAACTTCAGAAAGAAGCATTGTTAAAAAGGCCCATGCATTGTCTCACCAAAGACGTTTAGAGCGACCCCGAAGATAGACTCTAAACACCGTCAGAATCTGAGCGATACCAATAATGGTAGTGGTGACAACTAGTAGAAGAGATAAGTTGGGTACCGACTGTAGTAGCATGAAAGAGCGCACTGCGGTTGGTTGTAGGCCTAGGCTGTACCATCCCTATTTACATGGAGCGGCAAGGGAAAACTTAAATAACATCCAACAACGAAAGGTTTATAAAGCCGGAATTGTCTTCCCTGTACTATATGTCGAATACGCAGACTTCTCCAATTGAGTTGCGAATGGCGGGAACTCTGCAGAATTTGGATTAATTATTGGGACAGGGGACTGTACGGGTCGATTCGTATTATTAGCCACAATTTCGAAGTTTCGGGGTGTGAAGTTACTGAGATGTCCGGAGATATCTACTTAGTGTCCAAAAGCAAATTTGGTTAAATAGTCCACGTAACAAGTATAAGATTGAATGTGGGACAGAGGGGTTATGTACAGCTGCTGTATGACCCTGCAGAAGAATTCGGACGTCGTTGAAGCTATGGACTTGGAGGGGATGGCTTACACAATCTAGCACCGATCTTGCACCGATCTAGCACAGACTCAAGTTTCAGAAGCAATGCAAAGATTCAAGAATCCTCGTTGGCGGAATGTCACACGAAAAGGTAGTCTCCCCTGACCGCAATACATACTGACGATCTGCACGATGTGTATGTATGTGGTCTGCTAGTTTGCACGGAGTACTTGGCAGGCAAGCGGCTTATTATCTAATAATTGTCTTGTGATCTCTGTCAATTCGTTTCCTCAGCTTAAAACGAAATACAGCTCTTTGTCTCGCTTTTTGTGCCGAAAATCAGATTTAAATTGCATTCCTTTGCTGATGGTTCAGTCTGAACGCAAAAATCCATGTTCGAGTGGGGGAAATCAACCTACATCTTCATCACATCCAGCCTTGTTACCGAGCTCTTTGACTGCGCAAACAGGAAGCTCACATCTTTCGAATACATCGGGGACATCATTTATCTGTCCTCCACCACCGAACTATACTTGTGCAGATGATAGTTTTGTTGAAGCGCCTCGTCCAGCTCAGAAACCGCGAGGACAGCCCATTAGTGTTAATATAGCTCCTTCAGTCCCAGTAAGTTTGTTGACGCCATCTTCGAATGCATCGAACTACACTCTCCTCTCACAGTCAAGGATCTCCACACCATTATATCCTTTCAGAATGTTATCCAGTCCTGTTACACCTTCAACCAGCACAATTCAGGCTCTCTCTCACATATCCAATCAGACTCATTCCAAGTTCAATTCTTCCACCTCTGAAACCTCACTCGGATCACTTTGGGGGTTTAATTCAGATCCTTCGCCACCTCTACCGGCAACTACATCGACACGTCCTAACACTGAGCAGTGGATGAGTCTGTCTAATCCCAACTTTTCTCATACTCAGCCTCATCTTCGGGCAAAGAAGTTTAGTGCAGAGGAGAAAATGGAATCAGCCATAAAATTTTTACTTGATGACTTACGTTACGACTCGATCACAGCCTTTTTTGCATCGTACTCCAGCAGCTACCTCCAAAAAACTCGAACATCTCGTTGGGTATCAGCGAATGTCATTGGAACAGCTTGCAAGCATTTCTCCAGGGTACACTGCTGTCAAACCCGTTGAGATTGAAAAAATCTATTGCCATTGTTACAGCTACCCGTCCTCAAATTCAAAGTATATCTCTGAACGAGAACTTGAATTTTCCCCATATGAGCAGCCTAGTTCACTTCAGTACACCCGAGTCTCTCTATCATCTTGGGCTACGCAGCTCATAGGCAATTGTGTTTGTCTGTCTATTGGGAATCTTCTTTGTGACTCTCACAAAGCTATAAGTGACCTTGGTCTTCCTCACATTCCTGCACGCCTTGTTGCTTCAGCCAATGAGTGAACGAAAGCCAAAGGTCTCATGACAGTTACCAAGGAGGATATGATGAGCTTTTGTATCTCTGATTGAGTGAAGCTTTTTAAAGCGCGTGCACAGCTTGCTTGGTATCTTACTGAGTGCATGGCTGCTCCAAGGAAGAGTGGGGTAATTGTTGAGAGGAAATGTTGGAAACTGTCAATGGTAACTGCTTTCACTGCATCATTATTTAAAATTTTCTGCCGTATTCTATTCAATCCAATACCAACATGTCATGGCTCAAGGACTCCATGATCACTATATCACATTCAATAAAACTTCTATCCTTTGGACCAAACTCTCATCAGTCAAGACTCAAGCACACACACACTTTTTCTTTCTTTTTTATCGGTGTTGATATACTGTATGTAGAATATATCTATGCTAGTATCTGACTTTGATCTGACTCTTGAATTGGAGTCTTCGGACCAGCAAAGCTGAAATCAAATACAGTACAATTTGGTCGAATCCAATATTTACAGCTTTGACTGCTTTACCTAAGAGCTGACAAATACTGCTATATAAGGAACTTCCGAAAGTAGCAGTTGTGTCAGACTAACTCAACCCAGACTTTGGGAATATTCAACAAGAGAAGTCTCCACTCAGCCTCTATAGATGCAGTTTCTGTTTAATTATATAAAGGTCGTGATTGCCCATCGGTCTTTCGTCGGCAAATCTTCTTACTAAAATTGTATTAGCACTACTGGTATTAGCACTACTGGCATTGAGAGTGTATTCAAGTCTATAACATGGCGTCCGGATTCACATATTCTCGTCTTTATCAATGTCTATTGAGACCCATACCATTCTGGTTACTGGATCCAACACTGGCATAGGTTAAGACCTTGTCCAACTGCTTACTTCAAAAGGTCACACAGTGTATCTAGCCTCGAGAAAGGAGGCTTCGGGAAAAGAAGCCCAGTTCGTTGAATTCCTTTGATATCTTCAGGTTGGTTCACCAATTCTGTATATAGGCGGAAACAGAAGGAGCACAATCTCGATGCAAAATTTGTTCAATTAGATTTCACGGATAAAAAGTCTATTCAAGCAGCTAAAGAGACAATCGAGAAAGAGGAAGGAAAATTGGACATGCTAGTAAATAATGCGGGTAAGAATTGAACTCATACCACATAATCCCAAGTACTCCTTTAGGCATAAGCTGCATGGCAAAGCCTCAAAACGCATCCACCATTGACATTTCCACCATTCACAAAACATTCAAGACTAAGTAATTTCTATGGCATGATACAAACCACCCAAACATTTCTCCTTCTCCTTTGCAGAGGATCCCACCCGGTAATGATACTCAATATCACTGTCATGGCCTCAAACACATATCAATCGGGTTCCGCCCTGGAGGAAAGTTGCCGATGCAGGCTGCCAAACTTTTAGAGGAATGGGTACTCTTGGGGCCGGAGGATGGGAAAAAGATTGGTGAGGTTGTTCTTTTCTAAAATTTATCATTGATATTTATCACCTGCGGTCTAGGGCTCTTCTGGTCAGATAGAGGTGAATTTCCCTGGTGAAGTTTGAAAAGAGTGTTCGCATTTGTAAACTAAACTAGTAATGCTTGGAAGTTGAAATTCAAATAACAAAAATTAGTAATATTTAGGTAACATTGCGCTATAGAAGATCAACGAGGAAAATGTCGGAGTTTTATTGAGACTGCACAAGTGTACCAGAGATTTGTTAAGGTAGAGAGCATCCAAGCTCGAGCAAGGTCAGCTGACCTCCATGTGACTCCTTAATATGGTGAAATTCCATAGATAATTCTCTCAAAAAACAAGTAGGACCTGCTTCACAAATCTGCTTCATTCAACCCTTGAAAATGTACTTAAAAGGGTGTATCACCCAAGACTTTGAGCACATATGTAATTTTGATTGAAGAGTTACCCAAACAGTGCTTCTTACGCTAAACTGATAACTCCTCTCTCATATTTTATCCAAATTACTGCCAGTTTATTTTTCAGACATTTATACAGTATATAAAGTGTTGAATGGAAGGAATTAGCTTCATGATGAGTGGAATAATGTTCATTCTATTTTCGAAGTGAATTTCACCATATATAGGTATGTGACAGCCATGTGACAAAGTCAGCTGACCTTGCTCGAGCTTGGATGCTCTCTACCTAGGCTCGTGGACCACCCGTTCTCCAAATTTGCAAAATGACAAATACTTGCTGACCTACGGGAGCAAGTTCGGAGAACAGCTGGTACCAAACCCGCGTCACTAACAGAGTCACATTTTTGTGACTTTAACTTAGTGAAATTTCGATTTCTGCGCATAGCGCTCATTCTCAGTTTTGCTTTCCATATGTCGTCGAAACACTGTCCCTTCAAATAAATTGGACCATCTATTGCAGAAACATTCAAATATCCTAAAAAACCATTTTTATTGCTTATCCCATCGGAAAACTGGTGAAGATTCAAAAAATTGAGATTCCTCACTGTAATTTGCAGGATTCAGCCTCGCTAGATCGTTGTATTGGGGCTGTGAAGGCGGCGGGTTGGAATTAGGATGTCGGAAGGGCTGAAAAGCTGGCAGCAATGGACTTTGGTCCAGGTGAAAGAGGAAGGGAACCGGGTTTAGATGTCTGGAAGGTGTTTGGAAGGAAGGTGAATAGGTGAATTCGGGTGAGACATATTGGTTTCTGGGGTTGGACACCGGCGCATTGGGCTAGTTATGATAGTAAGGATATGGATTGTGGGGAGTGGGCATTGGGGAAGGATAGGAAGTCGCTTGGTTGTAGTAGCCGGAATAAGCAGGGGAATCATGGATGAATCGTGGTGGATTCTGGTAATGTCGATGGTTGCTGTTAGCTGGTGTAGCGGGTCCCGCCGCTGTCGATGGGAGCTGTCGAGACACGGGAAGATTGGCAGGGACATGAGGCTGAGCATCGCGGTGGGCGTGTGATGCGTGTTGATGAACAGAAGTTAATGCTGGCATTGCTTCTGATTCATTACCACCACCACCGCTGGATCCGATCCGACCTCTCTTTGATTGACTCGCACCTGTCTCCATATCTTCACTCTCTTTTTGTTTAGTTCCTTTGGGCAGCAGTACTAGTTCTGGCATTTCGAGTTTTTCAATGGTTTCCCAGAGGTTTTGACCATAGTGATCCCACCATCCCCACTGCATTCCCAATATCTTTTCTAGCCTCTCAAAAGACTTGATAGGGCCCACGGATGCCAGTAGCTTGATAAGGTCTCCGCCAAGTATTGCCTCAAAGGTCCACTGGTCATCGGAATGGTACATTTTGTATGTCAATATTCTCCATTCATTTAGGGCGAGCTGTGTTGGCTTGTATGGGACGCCTTTTGTAACGGCAGTCTGACGAGGAGGCACTCTATAATATCCAGGCCGTATGGAGTCCAGCAGACTGGGATCGCAGATGTCACAACAGCTGACACCTTCAAGTGGAACTAGGGATTATCGGTGAGTTTTAGATCCGTATCACATATTCATGTACTCACTGGGCGGTTGGTTTTTGTAGACCTGTGTCAGAATGTTTTGCTGACATGAACCCGTTTGTGTGAATGGAAGTAGGCCTTCGTCCTTTGCCCAAAAATCAATGTGAGGCTCCCAGCCAGCTTTCAGATGTGTATCTGACTTCCCATTGTATGAACCCCATTTCACGCCATGGCTTTCCATGTAATTCTTTTCAGTCAACTTCTCGTATTCGCCAGTCGTGTATGTAGACTCATTCTCCATAGGCTTTCCCTTTCCCTTTCCTTTATACATCATATATATGGATGCTTCCATTGTTGCAGAGCTTAGAAGTAAACGGGAACTTTTGGGAAAGGAAGAGGGTGACATGGTATTCGAGAATGCAATTTTGTTTCTCCGAGACGCTTTGATTACCCGCGAGTTCACTGATGCAGTGAGAGCGGGAGACTCTGGGCGTGTAATCCTTGTCCTCAAGATTTGGGCCCTAAGCTTCCGGGGAAATGGGCGAACCAAGTATGCGTATGAGATGCTTCATCTCATACATAATCTTGAAAATGTTTGGCCACAGCCAGTTCGGTAAGGATTTATATTCCGACTCGGAATTGATTTCAATACTAATCACAAGTGTATAGCGATGCAGTTCTCAATAATTGGTTAATTAGTACCAATGGAAGGTCATTCCTCGAAGTGGATTTAATGCAGGAGCATTTGAATTACTGGATCAAGGTCAGTCCTTTATATATATTATGTTCGTAGGCTTACGGGGTAACAGGTATTCTATAAAGCTCATGGTAGCAATATGTCATGGCGGTGGCTTGCCATGATCACACCCTGCGTAAACGCATTGCGGGAACTGGCAAGGACAATGAATGATGCCCTAGGATACGATCAAGGCTCAAAACACACCTCTGTTGATCCCGTCAATGACATCCACTGTATTATGGAAAGTCTAGATGACCATGGCACCTATGATTTAACCCTAGGCCGAGTATTGGAAGACGATCAGGAGGTCGCTGATGCGACCTCTGTTGGACTGCACAATACAATAACAGGAACAAGCTGTCCATTGAATGAATTCAACAGTGCATGTTCCAGGCTTCAGCAACGGCACCGCATGATACCTGTTGACATTGATGATGATATCCCACTTCCTGAAAAATCTCTGCCCACTACATTACCGCCCAATTCACCCTCATCATCTACTTCCAAATCTCCAAGTCTGATGCCTTCTACCTCACACATTCCCGAGTCCTTCAAAAATTCAGAAGTGCTAGGTAATGAAGATGAAGATGAGTCTCCGGATGGGGAGGATGATCTGTGCAGAGAACTGGAGACCCTATTGAAGGAACTAGAGACCGGAGGTGGGGAACCAACGTTGCAGCTGACCACTCCCGAGGATGTCAACCTGGATTTTGATGATGAGGCATTGTATAATCAGACTGACGACTTCCTAGATGAATCTCACGTTGATCTGGAGGAGGAGGAACCACTAGAAGCAGGAGGCGAGTCAGATATCTTCGAACAGGGGCGGTGAAAACATGAAAATTGTGAATTCTCATTATTTTTCATTCAGTATTTCTCTCAAAAGCAGCTTGTTGAACTATTGACATATTTCTGCAATGGATGGTCTAATTTATTTGAAGGGATAGTGTTTCGACGACGTATGGAAAGCGAAACTGAGAATGAGCGCTAAGCGCAGAAATCGAAATTTCACTAAGTTAAAGTCACGAAAATGTGACTCTGTTAGTGACGCGAGTTTGTTCCCAGTCCTTCGGTAGCCGCCTCAGCTGTTGACAGCGCATTTCAAATTTATTTGAAATAGGTGGCGACCGAACGGAACTGGCACCGCGAGTCTACTCTCTACTTTACCATAATCCGGCTAAGGCGCTTAGCGGGTCTGCAATAGCGGGCCGCATTTTAGCTAATCGTTCGACTTGCTTCTTCCTTCTTGGCATATGGCTCAGTATCTTAACCAATCTCGCATCGAAGGGCCAATATGGCTTGAACCCATTGACATATCCTTCCTTCAGACGCGATTGTCAGAAGCAGAAACCCAGGCCTCGGCCCTCGAAAAGCAGATCTCCAAATTAACGCGTCGAAGAGACGCAAAGCTCGTCGAGGTCGCGTCTCTTCGGAACGTCCTTTCTCCCATTCGTCGAATGCCAGTTGAGATTCTCTCCGAAATTCTCGAACTTTCGTGTACTCCCAAGGATGGAAAATTTACCGCCGATTATGACATTGTGCGATACACATCTAGGCTTTCTCGAGTGTGTGTGGCTTGGAGAAAAGTCGCTCATTCCAACCCTCGAATGTGGTCGAAACTCTGCCTCTCCCTGTTCAGTCATCGAAAAATCTTTTTGGGTAAGGTCATCCGGGCACAGGAATGGTTGACTCGCAGTCGGGGTCTTCCCTTGGAGCTGTATTTGGACTTGACCACGGACCTCCAAACAGACAAAGTCCTTATACACCGAGGAACCAAACTCCTGGACTGTATACTTCGTTTTCGTCGCCAGATTCGATTAATCGAGGTCTCGGGTGATCCAGAATCATTCATTCCTCTTTTCCGTCTACCACGCGCATCACTACCTTTATTGGAGAAGCTGGATCTGCGCCTAGCTGATTGGAACAACACTCCAGATATGTTGAAACTATTTCCTCACGGAGTAGAAGCATTCCTAGGAGCACCCAGGCTACGGCATCTCAGCCTCGCTGAACCTGAAGTTGACTCTATGCTAAACAAATTGGTGGTAGTGCCGCTGGAGCAGTTGACCTCACTCAAAATTACATTGGACCTGCCCGAGATAGAGTTTAGCCTCAGTGTCTATCAGACTGCACTATACCGGTGCAAATCTCTTGTCAGTCTCACAATGTCCTTATCAGATGATGTTGGTCTTAACGTCGGATTCTCTGTATGTCTTCCTGCGTTGAAATTTCTCGACGTATCTTGTTGCTCTGTAGAAGCAAATCTTTTACATGGTCTCACGGCACCCCTACTCGAAGGTTTAACTCTTCGTTGTATCAACCAAGAAATCGATGACCTCTGTAGAGATGTTGTTGGGTTTCAGAACCGTTCTGTGGCTGCGCTGGCATCGTTGACGCTAGCGCTGCACTTTCGGTTGGGCAGTGAAACAGAACATATCACGGCGGACCTCCTCGGGATATTGGTTGTCTTTGCTACAGTGAAGTCATTGCGCATCGAGCAAGCCTGGAGTGACTGGGGTTATGATGAAACGGAGGTCGGTGAGGACGTTATTCCCATATATGATGTGGATGCTATTGTAGAGGCCATGATCTACACCAAAAGTCATGAAATCTTTCTTCCGAAGCTCATGAACTTTGAGCTGTCCGTGGAACACTTTCCCTCGAAGTTGACATCTGTATTATCCATGATTTATTCACGCTGGTGGACAAGTGAATCAAAGCTGGACCTGCATGATATCGGAATAGCTCAATTACAGAGGGTAAAACTACGTGGACCCTTTTCTAGAGTAAACATCAGCAAGGAAGACTTGGATCTCCCTGGCTTAATCGTGGACTTTAAAAACATTACTACTAGAAAACGTTACTGCTGATTGTTGCCTTTGGATATACTGGAATACTTATATATATCATACATGGAATTTGGAATGCTATACTCAAACCCTCACGCCGGAAAACTAGGACCAAGAACTGCAGGCACGATCCCACCCAAATCCACGTTCGGAGGAGGACACTTCCTCGACCTTCCCGATTAATATCTATAATTATTTTCTCTAAGCTCAGCGTAGTCAAACAAGGGATGCGCGCATAATACCGGCGGTTACCTGTATGGTGTCTCGGGTTCAACATCCCATGTAATTTGAGGAAAACGACGAGCGTCTATTATAACTCTTTTTTCTTTTCTCATCATATGGCTCAGTATCTTTCACAAACTCGCATAGAAGGGCCAATCTGGCTTGAACCTCACGATATATCCCTCCTTCAAACCCGACTCTCTGAAGCAGAAACCGATATTGAAGCTCTCGAAAAGCAGATCTCCGAATTAACGCGTCAAAGAGATGCAAAGCTTGTCGAGGTCGCGTCTCTCCGAAACGTTCTTTCCCCCATCCGTCGGATCCCGGTTGAGGTTCTATCCGAGATTCTCGAGCTCTCGTGTATTCCCGAGGATGGAAACTTTACCGCCGATCATGACATTGTTCGATACACGTCTTTGCTTTCTCGAGTGTGCGTGGCTTGGAGAAAAGCCGCCTGTTCCAACCCTCGAATGTGGTCGAAACTCTGCCTTTCCCTGTGGTCCCATCAGAAAGCCCTTTTGGGAGAGGTCATATGGATAAAGGAATGGCTTGCTCGCAGCCAGGGTCTTCCCTTGGAGCTGTATCTAGACTTGTCCACCCGCAACGAACCTCTTATACATCGAGCAACCCAATTCTTGGAGTATATCCTCGATTTTCGTCGCCAGATTCGATTAATTAATGTTTCGGGGGTCTCAGAGCCATTCATTCCTCTTCTCCGCCTACCACGCTCTTCACTACCTTTATTGGAGAAGCTCTTTCTCCACCTACAAACCAATTGGAATAACACCAGAGATTTAATGGAACTATTCCCTCAGGGAATCGAAGCATTCCTAGGGTCACCCAGGCTACGGCATCTCCACATCGTTGATCTTCAGGTTGGCTCTCTGCTATCAAACGATTTGGGGGTAGTACCACTGGAGCAGTTGACTTCACTCGAAATTAGAGTGTCCTTCCATGAACCAGCATTTGACCTCTATCGGGATGCATTATACCAGTGCAAATCTCTTGTCAGTCTCACCATGCATTTATCCAATGAAGTTGGGTTTGGACTTGACTCCTCCATATATCTTCCTGCGTTGAAATTCCTCGACGTGTCTTATTGGTCTGCACGTGTGAATCTTTTACACGGTCTCACTGCGCCTCTACTCGAAGGTTTGACTCTTCGTTGCGTCAACCAAGGAATCGATGGCCTCTCTAGAGATGTTGTTGGGCTTCAGAATCGTTCTGCGGCTGCGCTGGCATCACTAACGCTAATGCTGCACTGCCGTTTGGGTAGTGATGAAGAACATATTACGGCCAACTTCCTCTCGATATTGGCTGCCTTTGCTACAGTGAAGTCATTGCGCATCGACCAAACCTGGAATGATTACGACGAAGAAATGGAAGTTGATCCTATATATGGCATACATGCTCTTGTCAAGGCGATGATCCACACTGAAAGCTGTACAATCCTTCCAAAGCTCGTAAACTTTGCACTGTCCGTGGAAGACTTTCCCGTGAGGGAGTCGGCATGTTTGCTATCCATGATCCATTCTCGCTGGTGGACAGATAAATCAAAGCCGGGCCTTGATAATGTCGGAATAGCTCAATTGCAGAAGGTAAAGCTACGTGGGCCCTTTTCCATCAGCAAGGAAGACTTGTCGGACCTCCCTGGATTGATTGTGGATTTTGAAGATGTTACTACTTATTAACTTGGATATACCGGTAATATATACAGTATGGAATTGGAATGCTAATGATGTTATCCTTGGTTACGATGGATAAGCGAAACGCTTTCTACGCTGCCACTTACTGTAATGAAGAGAGAAAGAACAAGCGACGAGCGTCTATTCTAACTCTTTTCTTTCGTTATCATATGGCTTAGTATCTTAGCCAATCTCGCATAGCAGGGCCGATATGGCTTGAACCCAAAGACATATCCTTCCTCCAAACCCGACTTGCAGAAACTCATGTCGAAGCCCTCGACTCCGAATCAACGCGTCAAAGAGACGCAAAGCTCGTCGAAATCGCGTTTCCCCAAAACGTTCTTTCCCCCATCCGTCGAATCCCGCTTGAAGTTCTATCCGAAATTCTCGAGCTCTCGTGTACTCCCGAGGATGGAAGGTTTACCGCCGATTATGACATTGTTCGATGCACATCCATGCTTTCTCAAGTGTGTGCGGCTTGGAGAAACGCCGCTCATTCCAACTCTCGAATGTGGTCGAAATTCTGTCTTTCCTTGCGGAGTCATAAGAAAGTCTTTTTAGGAGAGGACATCTGGTTAAAGGAATGGTTGACCCGCAGTCGGAGTCTTCCCTTGGAGCTGCATTTGGACTTGTCCATAAACCTCTGGGAAACAGACGAACCTCTTATACGTCGATTCCTGAACTGTGTCCTTGACTTTCATCGCCAAATCCGATTACTTGATATCTCGGGTTATCCAAACCTATTCATTCCTCTTTTCCGTCTACCACGCTCATCCCTACCTTTGTTGGAGAAGCTGTTTCTTCGCCTTGCTGATTGGGATCGGGATGACAGTCCAGATTTGTCAAAACTATGTGCTCATGGAATCGAGGCATTCCTTGGGGCACCTAGGCTACGGCATCTCAGCATCGTCGAAAGCGAATTTGAGTCTGTTCTAGACAAATTTGTGGTAGTACCACTGGAGCAGTTGACCACACTCAAAGTTGAATTGGCCTGGCATGAAATGGTATCTGGAATAGTATCTCCCTTCACGATCTATCAGGGTACACTATATCGGTGCAAATCTCTTGTCAGTCTCACAATGCATTTGGACGGCGAGGTTGGGTTTGACAAGGACTTCTCCATATCTCTTCCTGCGTTGAGATTCCTTGACGTATCTTGCTGGAGTGTCTTCGACAATAGTGTCAACCTTTTACACGGTCTCACAGCACCCCTACTCGAAGGTTTAACTCTTCGTTGTGTCTCCCAGAAAATCGATAACCTCTCTGAAGACGTTGTTGGGTTTCAGAATCGTTCTGCGGCTGCGCTGGCATCGCTGACGCTAACGCTGAGCTGCTGTTTGGAAATTGAAACAGAACTTATTACAATCAGCCTCCTCTCGATATTGGATGCCTTTCCAACAGTGAAGTCATTGCGGATTGACCAAGCCTGGAGTGATTCCGATGAAATCATATCATCATTATGGGCAGAAGTTGAACCTATATACGATGTGGATGCTCTCATCGAGGCCATGATCTACACCAAAAGCCATACAATCCTTCTTCCAAAGCTCACGAACTTTGAGCTGTCCGTGGAAGACTTTCCTTCGGAGTCGACATCTGTATTATCCATGATCCATTCACGCTGGTGGACAGATAAATCAACAGTGGATTTTGATGATGTCGAAATAGCTCAATTGCAGAAGGTCAAATTGCGTGGACCCTTTTCCAGCGTAAACATCAGCAAGGAAGACTTGGACCTCCCTGGCTTGATTGTAGATTTTGAAAATATTAATACAAAACGTTCTACTGATAATTATTACCGTTGGATGGAATGCTAATACTTATATGCATATGAAATCGGGATACCACCTTGATTACAATAAACAAGATGCTTTCTGCGCTCGTACCTGGTCTCGTACCTGGTCCAGTGGAAGATATGAGATTACCCGAAAACGAAACTAGCAAGTGTAGATGTACTACGCAGCAACAGCATTTAATGATGGTACACAAATTACTTATTCAAACCCTCACGCCAGAACTAGCACCAATAACTGCAGGCACGATTGCACCCACATTCGCGTTCGGAGGAGGACGCCTTCCTCCACCTCGACCTCCATTACCTCGTGGACCACCTCTAGGCCTTCCGCCCCTTGCGTTCGGATGGGAAGGACCCATACCATATGCGCCTCCAGGACGGGCAAAGCCAGTTCGGTTAGGACCAGGTTCACCAAACGTCGCCACGTTCCTCTCGCGCTCCTGCTCGCGCCTGGCTCGAGCTAGGGAATGGCCTGGATGGCCACCAGGGGCGCCAGAACGAGGATGTCCTCGACCGTGTCCTTGGCCTTGTCCTTGTGCACCAGGTGCAGCCGGAGGACCGGGAGTAAGCAAGTCAAAGAAGGATTTGGAGGGATCGTATGCACCGTTTTGTTTCGACTTTGCTTTGCTGTTCTCGGCCTGATTACTGTCCTCGTCGGACGAAGTCTCATCCGAGTCTTCGTGAGTTTCCTTGACAAAGCGGAGATTGGAAGTCTCGAAATCAAAGTCAGTTGTAGGGACTTTGAGCGGGACAGGTGGGCCACCTCCGCGGCGTCTTCCAGTGCCACTGTGAGTACCGTTACCATTCGCTGGCTGAGAGACGCGAAGGTCACCCAATGCACGTTCGACGGTCTCAAGGGACGCTGTGGCAGTATGCAAGCGCTGCGCGCGCGTAGTAGCTGCGGTAGAAGACGGTTGTGGCTGAGTTTGTAATGGCGCTGGTTGTGGTGCTGGTTGAGGAGGTGGCGGATGTTGGGAAGCGCCTAACACGGCAGGGTCATCGTGTACGCTTCTTCCTCTTACTGGTTCCACGGTTTGGTCAACAGCAAGGTCCTTAACCTCTGAGGCACGGAAAATGATGTATTCGTAGGGATCTGGTACTGGAGGAATAAATTCTTGGGCAGGTCGGCGGTTTTCAGTACCCATTGAGTACACTAGGAAAGCAGGATGAGCAGGAGAAGTACAATGAAAACTATTGAGCATACCTTTCGACAGCTGAATTGTACTTGCAGCTGGGTCAATTCCGGCCAAAATACCTCGGTACCGCACATCCGAGTGTGAGATGAGCGAAATTGGTTTCCTAGAAGGTAATCAGAAGTTTTCATTGTTTTGAAGAACGAGACGTACCCAATGAAACTCAGCGCCATCTTTAAATTCTTTTTCTTTCAAGAATCAAGTTCCCGCCTCCTGAGTCCTTCTGGTATGTTTTCTGTGAATAACGAAAGGCTGGTATCAAAGGTAATGAGAGTAAGAAACAAAAAGATACAACGAGGCGGCTGTTGTTGTCCAAGAGCTTTCGACCAAACAATGACGATATAGACGCTCATTAAGCGCTTGTCTTTCTTTCAACGTTCACCGTCACGGTTCAGCCATTCAGGGACTCTGCGTGGACCTTGGTATTATTGGCCTCCGTATAACACAACTTCATAATCATTTGCTTCAGACTTTATTGAGATCTAGATAATAATGCCTGAATATTCCAGTCAGGCTCTTTCAGGCTGCATGATGGGACCAGCTTCTTTCTACGGCAAAATGCGCCTGATGAGCTAAGTACAGGAAGTTTTGAACTCTCTCTCCAACCTTCTCGATCCTCTGCACTGCGAAAAAAAAAGATTGAATACGGACAAGTAAGTGCCATTTCAGTCGCGTTCAAAACTAGCATAAACTGATTATCACCTTCAATTTTTTAAAGGGAAAAAATGGCTGAACAAAACCAGCGAGTTACCGAACACTTCGAAAGCGAACACGATCAACGAGTTCAGAAGGTGGTACAATGTATGACAGAGTTGGCCACATCGTATACACATCTGAGAGCAGGAACAGTCCCAAAAGATGTAAAGGACAAAATGGAGAGCCTTCTTACAGTCTGGTTTCCGAGAAATCTTCCAGAGAAAGCTTCCAAATTCGATATAGCTCTCGTCGGGCAAGGACTTGTGTCCTTGAATTTGACACCCAGTTTCGCAAACGCTCAGGCAATGACTGTGTGTCTTTCCGCCATAATCACGCCCTATCTTCCTCGTCTATGGGCCTGGGCTCGCTTTATTTGGAAAACGGACGAACAGAGATACGCTATACTCATAAAACACAAAATTCTCCCCGACATCTTACAAACCATCGCATCCTTGAGCTATA
Organism: Gymnopus androsaceus JB14; assembly: GCA_009733575.1. Taxonomy (NCBI): domain Eukaryota; kingdom Fungi; phylum Basidiomycota; class Agaricomycetes; order Agaricales; family Omphalotaceae; genus Gymnopus; species Gymnopus androsaceus. The sequence goes on along the minus strand of ML769522.1, from coordinate 128,386 downwards.
GCCCCGACCTAGCTTACGCCATCATGGCACTTCCCAATCTTGTCGAGGAGCTGTGTCACATATGGCGCGGAGACTATTATCGCCCTGCAGACGCCAGTCGCTTCCTGAGCCGAGAACGCGATTTACTCTTCCATCGCTATCAATCGTTTGTTGTTTCTCAACGCCGATCCTAGTCATCCTAAATTCCAGGTCACTGTGAATGCAGTGGTTCAATTTTGGCAAACTCTCGGTGGCCCAGAAAATATCGCCATGGTCTACGTAGCACAACTCCAGGAGATCCTAGCAGCCAAGGACTTTCTCAAAGAGTTTCTCACTAAAGAACCTTTGACCCCGGCTCCTGAACACGCGCCGAGTGCCTGTTTGTTTGAACCCACTGGTCTTTTATTCCATCCACCCGCCGAAGGTTTTCTTTTCAAATGGAAGATTGAATCGAAATTCGTGCAGTTTATTTCCACGCTCGCGGATTACGTCGCTGAGATACCGGATTCTACAGTCGACATGTCCATACTTCTTAGGACCATTCCAATGACGCTCTTCTCGTCTAGGAATCGGGGGGGACCTTTGTCGGTGGATAGAGGCACATCTAGTGAACGTTTGATCAATGTTCTATCGGAATCTCAGGATCCCGGGCTACTGAGTTTACTCTGGAAAGTACCGTTCGACGAAACAACCGAACACCTTCGTAGAACAATGGTCTTGATCTTTAAAGGGCTATGCAACCATCTCATTTACCCACAGGTTATCTCATCTTCGTTGGACGCTATTGCTCGTGTAGAGTCGGTTCACGCTGTCAAGATAAAGAGTCTACCCGAGAGTAGCTTGCTGAAACGTCTTTGGCGTTACTACACCGCGCTTGCTGAAGAGTACGGTGAGCTGAAAATCCACTGGAGTAACAGGAATCAAGGCTGTGCGGAGGTAGATGCTGCTTGAATTCAGACTATATTGCTATTGACGTCTAATCCACAGCGTACTTGTAAACTTGCAGTTCCATCTTCTCGCGTTGAACTCAAGCGGTGTGGCGCATGCAAGGCCGTAGCTTATTGCAGTAGAGAATGCCAGGTTTGTGCTACTCTGTTAGTCGTACGACGATTTGTTTAATTATCACCGTTTAGGGGAAAGATTGGAAGCAGCATAAGCAAGCTTGCAAGATGTTAAGAGATATGGAACCTTCTCGTAAGCTTCCAACCACATTCCATGCTGATGTATCTTGGGTTGACTTTTTTCGACTATTTAGAAAGAGACGCATTAAGCTTCAGTGAAGAATGCGCCCGGATTGACCTCTCCAGCACATCCACTTACGCTATCCTCCATGACAGGGTTTACAACGATCTTTTAGCGAACCCACCCTCTTCGCAACACCCCCAGCACGTCATCGTTGTCACAATGGACTACGCTCAAGTTCCTGTAGCCATAACTGCCGATTGGGCTCCCGCAGATAAGGACACAGTGCACCCCGATATGAAGAACGCCTCACAGTGGGCCACAATCGTGAAGAAAGAAGGGAAATATACGTGGAAGAAGACGCAGGTGGTAGTGTCTTTGAAAGTCAAGACGTGGTTTGACGTATTCCACGTTCGCGGAGGATTCAAGATGACTCCTCTCCAACCTATCGAGGGCGGGCTGTGCTTCTGTGGCTGCGAACGGGATGCTACTGTGATGAGGAAATCCTTCCTCACACCACTCCCAGGTTTGGAGGAGCTAGACCCGGACACTGACACTTTTATTTCGACTGGGTTGCAAGCGCCGTAAACCATCACTTTCTGTCTTTCTTGGACGCTCTTTCTTGTTGTTTCAATTTCAAACTTTCCGAGCGTTACAGCGCTTTTCATAATTATGTGGAATTTAAAAAATTTGAAAAACCTTTGTGTGGCTGTGCCTCCACAGCTTTACAAAGGCAAGCGCTACGAAACCATTCCCCTCACTGGCGCTTAACAATTCAAAAAAAGAAGGAAGCTTGGCCATTGGGCTCTGTAAATGCTGGAAAAATCAAAACAAATACCAGAAAAAATACTTAGGGGGCGGGATATGCGCTCGCTGGGGGGCGCAGAAGGTTACCAGTAGTCTCAACGACCCTCCGAGATGTCCGTCACCTTCCGTCACCAACCGTTGCCATGTCTGGCTTTGTAAAGCTGTGAAGGCACAGCCACACAAAGGTTTTTCAAATTTTTCAAATTCCACATACGTATGAAAAGCGCTGTAATAGTTTAGTTTACAACCCTTCCGGCTTCAACTCATATGCCAGCGCAATGACATACGAATTAGCTGTGGCTTTGGATGTATTGTAGGCTGACAACATGCAAAACTAAGCCTGCGCACGATTAGTATGTGTTTGATGCCATGCCGTTACTATTGAGTAGAATTACCGGGTGAAATACTCTGCGAAGGAGAGAGAGAAATGTTTGGGTGGTTTGTATCATGCCGTAGAAATTAGTCTCGAATGTTTCGCGGATGATGGAAATGTCAATGGTGGATGCATTTTGAGGCTTCGCCATGTCTAAAGGGATAGGGCATATGGTATGAAGTCAATTCTTACCCGCATTATCCACTAGCACGTCCAGCTATCCTTCCTCTTTCTCGACTGTCTCTTTAGCAGCCTGAATAGACTTAGTATCTGTGACATCTAATTGAACGAATTTCGTATCGAGATTGTGCTTCTCCTTCAGTTTTTTTAAAAAAAATACAAATCAGTGGACCGACGCGAAAATATCGAAAGAATTTAACGGACTGGGTTTCCTTTCCAGAAGCTCGAAGCTAGATACACTGTGTGACCTTTCGAAGTACGCAGCTGGACGAGGTTGTAACCTATACCAGTGTTGGATCCAGTAACCAGAATGGCGCGGACTACGATAGACATTGATAAAGAGAAGAACAATGAAAATTCGGACGCCATGATATATACTCAAATAGCTTCTCAATGGTAGTGCGACTTTGGTAAGAAGATTCGTCGATGAACGCCCGATGAGCAATAACGACAGTTATATAATTAAGTATCTACAGTGCTTTGCATAAAGGCTTACCGCTTCATGATTTTTCAACGCTTGTTTATCTGTGTTTTTTATAAGATGGCCCTGCAGGGTATTCTATACAGTCACAGGGCGCTTATGCTTTATGCCAGCATCGATATGCCCAAGCGCATCATGCACTGGGCGTTTGTGGAACTTGAATTCAGTCAACTGTATTGGACCCTGCAGGGCAATCTTATAAAAAATACAAATAAACAAGCGTTGAAAAATCGTGAAGCGGTACAGTGCGTTGCATTGAAATCGGGAAGCCAGGATTTCGGCGACCTTGTTTATGTGTGCTTACTTGGTCCCACTGGCAGCTCGGCACAATACATATACTGTAGATCACTTACGTCATTTATAAATTTCAATTGGTGCCGACCTGCCAGTGCCCCGACAAGCATAAATAAACAAGGTCGTCAAGAATCCTGGCTTCCCGATTTCAATGCAACGCACTGTAAACCTTTATGCAAAGCACTGTATATAGACCAATTTTTATTGCTCTCGTTGATCTATTCTTGGGTCGAGTTAGTGCTGAGTTAGTATCACTGACACGGCGACTACTTACTTGCATTGATATTTAGACGCTAAAGCGGTCAAAGCTGTAAATATTGGATTCAAGTTGTACTGTTGTACTGTATTTCAGGGATTTATTTAAACTGCAGGCCGCATAGAAAATTCCGATTCCCGCCGGAGCCCAAACCGCCGCGACGATCCTCAGATGAACATTCAGTGGTTGTGTTGCTGAACAGGACTGGAAGAATAGAGAATTAGCAGCTGCACGGCGGAAAAAAAACTTATTGCCTGCGTGGCCGGTTTGAATATTGCGATACAGAAAATAATATTCCAAGTACTACAAGTATTTATACACAGTTGTCGCGAGAAAGCAGTAAGTTTTAAGTAAACGAAAGTCCAAGACTCTGAGTCCAGTTGTCAGGAAATAGTAGAGAAGAATGTAGCGAGAGTTTAGCATATATTACTCGACGAACAAGCGATTGCCCGCCAAGTGCTTGAGTAGCGTACCGATTTTTTTTGGTCAAGTCCACAGAAGTGGCCCAAAGTAAAAATGACAAAGAAAGAGAGACAGCGAATGAATAAAAAGAAACCGTAATCCAATATCTAGTCGTCCTCCCCGCCTCTCTTCCTATTGATACTAAACCGACTGGGAGAAGTGACGGACAATGTCCTCGACCCCGTGTTTGCACGGTCTCCTGAAGATATTGAGGACCGTCGCGTTAAAGGGTTGGCGGCAGCATCAAACTCCAGTCTCAAGCGCAGCAACCCAGAGCCATTGTGAAGTTCTACATTGACTTCAGCTGCTGTGACCCCATCAGCTGCAATATGGCGCCAGATCTGGTCAATGAATGAGTATTATGTTCGATATTAACATGCAAAAAGGAAGGTGCATACATCGACTTCGCCATCACCCAGCAGTTTGTCCTTCCCAAGCGTCTTGTGCTCATGGATCCAAAAGTACAACTTGGGTGTCAACGGACTAGCTGCAAAAGTGAAAGATTCATTCCTACAGAAATAACATGATTAAGCAACAGCAATGAGAGTGGGCTGAAATTACTCACCACTCCGGACTAGCCGTCTTGCCCGAATGCTTCGTCTTTTGCTCTTTGTCCCCCAAAGCGAGCAACAACGTATGCCTTGACATCACCACCGGAGAGATCTTTGGCGTCGATAATAGTAACCCGGAGCGTACCTGGCTCTGCACTCGAGGACGCTGGCAGATGTTCCGTAGGAAGGCGGGAAAGGGTTTCCAGCCACAGCCGAGTGGTCAGATGTGCCCACCGGATGGGATTGTTGACCAGAGGGGAGGTCAGTAGCGTGGTTAGACAGGCCTAATTCAGTGGAGTCTTCGCCCTTATTTCCTTTCTTGAGAATGCCTGTCATGCCATGGAGGACACCCTTGCCAGCAGTCATCGGCAGACCACCAATTTGCGTCATTGCCCTTCCTGCGCTGGAGAACGTGGATGTGTTCTTGCGTGATTTTATAATGACTTCGGGCTGGAACATGAGACGGAGACGAATATGGCCCTTGTCGCCGTGTTTCGGAGAAGTTAGATTCAGTGTCTTTTCGGTCGCTTGGAACGGCTCGAGTTCAGCGAGATCAATCTGAGCGGAACCGAGACTCTTAGCTTGTTCGAGCTGATTCCAGTCGAACAACTCTACGTTGAAGTCGGAAGCCACACGCGAGGTCTACAGTTTCCGTTAGTTCGGGTGTAGTCCAATCATGAAATAAACACTTACAACCGACACAGGGAATTGTTCGTTCCAATCAGGATTGAGGGTCTTCTTCTTCGTCTGGGATTTGAAGACCTTTTGCCCGTTCAAAGTGAACACAGCGAAGGGGTCGGATTTACCTACAAAACAAGCATGAGCCACAGGGAACGCAAATAAACGAAGTGGACAAACCTCCTCTGTCAGCAGCAAGGATATCTCGAGCATCCATCAAGGTCACATTCAAAACGCCCTGATCTGAGCAGAAAATCAATATAGGAATCATAGCTCAATCAAGCAGAAGACGTACTGTTAATGCTTTCACGAGCTTCCAAAACAACTGGCACAGGGATATAGCGAGCTTCAACTGTAACTGTAGATGAGCCCCTCTCTTCTGGATCATGCAGCGTAAAGGTTTGAGCAGACTCCTACCAGAATGGAATGTTAAATCACAAAAACGATGATACATGAAAACTTACCATCGTTGAGGAGAGGAAGCTCTTGGTATCACCACGCCATTCAGCGACAATGGAATCCTTATCACCTTCCTCAGCATCATTGAGTCTTATCCACACTTGACTAAAATCGAGCTCCTTGACGAAACCCTCTCCGACATAGCCCCACGACGCCTTAGTACTTCTCGGCCGATTAGTACTGAAGCAAGGCCAGTACCCATCGTCCAACAGCATTTCAACACGAGCTTTCTTGTTTAGCTTGCCAGAGATGACGTTGAAATACAATGATACCGGATTCTGAACAATGAAATTCCGTAAGTAGAACTCTAGAGATTACAATGAGAACTCACGTTGAGCCAAAAGCTCTTCCTTACTCATCTCGACACCACTATCCTCGGGAGCCGTTTCGCCGTGAGTTCGTGAGTTCGACAGTACCCGCAGTCCCACTAGTCGCTGTCGTATCCGTCGACTTTGCATTCTTGGTATGCGTATTCTTCGGCTCCTCGATGGTAACACCCACTGGAACTTCCTGAGCAGGCTCATCAGGTTTCGATCCAACACTGGTAAACGAGCCAGTAGAATCTTTCTTTGAAACACCTTTGGTGAGTGCAGAAGCACCAGTGTCGTCGAATTGAACACCGCCTTTGAGTTTGAGCGCAGGAATGAACTCGGCTTTGTAGTGTAAGGTTCCTTTGAATCCTCCGCCTTTGTCGAGTCGGATGGGGTCGGTAGCCTCCTTGAGTCCGGTGGATTTGTAGGGATATTCGACGTCGTCGTGTTCAGCTGCGAGTTCCTCGACACGAAGGTCTACCGAGCCAAGGGAACGATCCTAGGAATACCATGATTAACGTGATGCAGAGTCAAAAGCAAGTTCTAGTATACCTTTGTCAAGTGCTGGATAATCCATGCATTCCAACAACAACGTCTCTTTGAGAGAGTGAACTAGAAAAAATTTAGGGCGCATGGAACTCCAGATACATCAGCAACGTACCCGGAATGTAGACAATCTGGTCCCACACAGGATTCAAGTCTGCGAACGAAATCATCAACGATACGACTTTTTGTACTCGAAGAAATCACCTACTATTGTTAACAACTTCTGTCCTGCCTTTGGTAACATTATTGACCTGGACACGGACGTATGGGTCACTCTAAACATCCAATGAGCTCAAATTCACGCAGAAGGCAGGGTAAAAAGACACACCTTTCCTCCCAGAGTCGCCTCAACATTCTTCACGTCGGTAGCCTTATCCAAGAGAAGCCTCACGACACCAATCGGCGGAGTATACTGGTCCGCACTAGCCAAACTGCCCTCCATATTCAAAGGCTTCCACTCCGTACTAATTCTCACCTTCCCGCTCTTGCAATTGCTCAACGGGAACCAATCTTTCGCCTCTGCTTGTGCCGCCAACAAATCCACCAGTTTGATCGACATGTAACCCACAACAGGATCCTTAAGGATATCACGGTCGTCAATAACTTTGATAGTGATGACGGAGCTGTTTTTGATCGGCGCAGAGGAACTCGTGGGCTTCCTCCCAGACGGGACTGTTAGTGTGCTTGAATGTGTCTAGTAGAGAAGATCGCGGTGTATTGTCACTTCCGAGGTAGATTTTGCAAGAGGGTTGAGATCTCCGGAGAGGGATTTGCTGTGGTCGAGCTCTTTGGCTTGGTGCAAGGTGATACGCACGAATTCCAACCTCTGATGGATGCGGAAACGTTAAGCGAACTAGCTGTAAAACGCACAAATCAACAACTCACTGGTATCCGGAACACTCTGGCCTTCCTCGGCTTTCAGCACGGGATAGAAAGAGATATCATACTTTAGCTCTCCCCTATCTTTTCCGTCCTTCAATAGAGGCGAAGTACGACCCTCGTGAAACGGCCTCGTCTTGTAGCTGAGCGAGCTCAAACGTAGCAGTACCAAGAAGAGTATCCTTCCGATGATCATTAAAGTCATACAAGTTGAGATTCAACGTCTCCGCCAGTGAATTGACCAACACAAACTTGGTCTCCATCCAGGTGGGATTGTACCTGCCAATGCCAAGGTATAGATGAGGACAAAAATCCAAACCAAGCACAACTTTAAAACGCACGTATTAGACTTGTACTTGGTATGCGCCAACTCCGTACGGTTCTGAATGGAGATGGCGACGTACGGATCGGGTGTACCTCCACCGATTTTCGTTCCTTTGATCCCTCGAGCAGAGTTGGAGCGTGATTTGCAAGACACCAATAGCTGCATCGAGAGGCGTTCCCGATAACAGTTGTTCCAAGTTCAAGGTAAACACGTTGGGGTCGTACATCATCGGCTGGAGAGTAGCGTGTGTCATGTCTCGAATGAAAGACGACAAACCAGGCATCTGTGTACATTCAGCTAAAAGCTAGATGAGACTTGAACAAAATACGAACGTTGGCAATATCAAACCCAAACGTATCTCCTCCAAGAGGCTTTGAGGACATAGTCGATTACAGGTTTCTCCAAGAACGAAATATCCACTATCTGGACATGAGGGAAGTTGGACATGAGTTTCATGCGAATACGCATGAGTCCACTGAATGTGATGTCCTCGAGGAGAATCGGCATAGTGGCTGTAGCCAGACTTTTCCCAACGCGCTACTGAGAGGACAATCTTTGGGTTGACCTTTCCAGCAGCCTGTTTGGGCGTCATGTCAGAGACATCGTTCGGAGTGAACGAAATACCCCAGTCCATCATGACAATATCGTCTTCAGTTTTCGGGAACGTTCTGACTTTGTCGATGCGTGGGGCTTTGGTACCGAGGGTGAACGTACTGAGTCGCAAAGAATCGAGGAAAGCAGGAGTGCTGGTGCTAAGAATTTGATCCACGGAACTGACAATAGTCGTCGACAGTACAGGCTCGTAAATAAGCCAGAATCGATCAAGGAAGTTGTTTATCCAATCTGCAGTTTCGGATTCAGAAGCAAGACGCGACTTGACCAACTCTCTTTGGATGTCATCACGAGATTGTCTCCGTGTTCGCTCCATCGAGGTAGTGTAATAAGTGTTGCAGATGGCAAGGATGATGAATAACCAGCCCCATCCGAAATGAAAACGTGTTAGGAAATGAGTAGCAAATACGGCCTAGACACAGTGGCGTCATTCAGGAGGCTATTCTTAGGATGTCATCGAAACTATACACGCACAAAGACAATGATGGCAGCGTTGTGGTACCAATCGCCGTAGAATTGCTCGCTGAGGAACTGGTGAAGTATTGAGCGGTCTTTCTCTTCGCCTTCTGATAAAGGAGGCAAGTCGACGCCAGAGACTGCGCGCCAGCCGACCTTGTACCATTCAGGGATATCGTTTGACGGCTGGCGCAGCGGGCATGGCACCCGGAGGATGAGGAGTATCATCTGGAACTTCAGCACCTTCCTGCCTAATCTTCTTTTCGCCGTCCACGTCTTCGATGTTGATTGTAGGAACAACGTTTGACTTGCCGTGGTCGATTTGAACCTCTATGGGGAATGTGAGAAACAATGGCAGAATTGCAGAGATAAAGTTTGGAGAATGACCTCTTTCGCCTCCTTGTTCGGATTTCTGTTGGACACCTTTGAGTTGCTCTTTGCCCTTGCCAGCAGCAGCCGCCTTTTGAGCTGGTGAAGCATCTGGGTCAAATGTATGAACAGCGACGCGCCCTTTGTCCTTGTCTTGTTTGAACACATCTTCTACGCCATTGGCGCCGTTGACGGCACCATTGCCATCGCCCGCCATAGTGAGAATAAAGAAAAAGAAAAGAGAGGGATGATGATGGCAAGAATGAAAGTGTGGGTGTTCCTCCTGATGTCAAAATGACAGTGATGTCAGCGGCGCTTATTTCTTGCGCGTGCCCTAGGCGCGACGTTAAACTATAACCTATGCGCGAGTTGATGGCGAGCTTTCTGCTAGCTGGCTAGGTATAAAGCTAGAGAGATTTCCCTATTTGACGCAAGGAGTAGGGAAAACGCCTGACTCTTCTCGCGGTCTCGGTTATACGGTAGTGACAGCACTTACGCCGCCGAATACGCGCCCGGTACCGCCTTGGTGCTGCGCCTTCCTTCGTAAGTACCTTCAAGGCTTCGATGAGAATAAACCTGAATAAACCTTCCGGAAATTGTGGCCGCGGTGAACATTTGCTCACGTCCCAGCATTTCATCTTTCACAGAACTTTGATGCATGACTCCTAAAAGCTGCGGGAACTTGTCCAGACTCAAGAATCTGATGTGTTGAATGGGGAGAATTGAATTCGGTGGTTCGTCGGTACAAGCCAAACCCCTATAGCCTATTAGTAGATAATTCATGGAGAAAAGTATGTAACGCAACTGCCTCTGACTGGAATTGGCAGCCAGAACTTATCTGAATCATACATAACATACTGAAGGTTATCCAATCCCGGTGCAAGCTGTAAATCACCCACCGAGGCAACCTGGAACCTAACCTCGTCCAAACCCACGAACACATTGCCCAATCCCGTAGCATTCTGCAGCGGCTCAGCGACATCAGCAAGCACACTGTAGTATACATATTCGCCCTGGGCTATTTGCTGTCCGTTCGAGTAAACTGTCACTAACATCGTACAAGATTCCCTTACGACCAACAAAGTCCCGCCAACCAAGCTCGTGCAACCAAAGTAAAACTCTATCAAGTTGAACGCGCGGCTTGTACTGGAGACGAACATGTAGCCAATGTTGGCTCCATCGATCAAGCCAATGAAGTTCGGGGGCGAGCTAATTGCGGCAGGGGGGATCGAGGCTGAAGACCAGTTGGTGTAATCTAACTCCTCGTACGTGGTGAAGGGAGCACCAAATTCGTCTGTGGTAAGGTCGTCATACCACAATGAAAGCGGTCACCCGAGTAGAGAGTTGAAATCAGATTCCAGTAGTATAGGTTCATACTAAGCACTAACGAGACTCACGCTGGCGTTATACACGACTACATTTGATTGCGCAAGTGTCTGAAGAGCAAGTACTCCTAGAAGGACAATAAAAGGAAGTAGCTTCGAGCTCGAGAACATGAACGATGGCTGAAACAGATGCTATATTACTCGTCTTTCAAACCGTTCACTAGATACACTTACTGTGCAGGGTCCGAGTATGGCGGCAGGGTGCAGAGTAAGTAGACAGTACCTGCTTAACCGTTAGCTTCAGAGAAGAGTCGAAAGAATAAGTATTTACCGTAAGGAAGTGCCTAGCGTGGTTAACGGAGTATACAGGTCAGTACAAAGTGCAGATTTCCTTGTCATTCTTCGATGGAGCAAAGCACCAGAACAGCGTTGTGAACAGACAGGGGTCAGGCAACAGCTAGTACCATCTGCCATTGGAATTCACAGTAGGCGCACGAACTCGAATTGGAAGAATTCAATAACTGCAGCCGAGAACCAGAGTAAACCAGAGAAGACTTGTCATCTCAGTAACCGCAGACAGGTCCAGTACGATGACGTTGAGTGTTGAGATTAAGGATCGAGTCCTTCATGGGCGTAATAGAGCCTGGGGTCCGTTTTGCACCAGATTTATTCTTTTTATTAGCGGTGAACGATTAGAGCCCAAGAAGGAGCTCTGGAAAATGAAATGGCAGTGCTGGTACGAGGGAAGTAATCTCTAAATGTGAGACAGAATGAAAAGAATTTTACAACTAGACCGTTCATAATCCAGGCAGCGGAGAGGCAGAGACACGCAAATCCTTCAAAATGTAGTACTTGTTCACCTTCTGACGGTCCATAGTCACTTCATCGATGACCCTTCGTGCTATCGGAGCTACCCTTCAAATTCCGGTAGTTTATCATTGTCAGCTAATTCCTCACAGTCGCGAAGAACCAGAGGAGGAGCCTTCCTGGAGGATTGCTCAAGGATTGCTGGCAAGTTTAAGTTACGCTTTGGCCTGTCAATTGACCTGATGACGCACGTTATTTGTCTCTGCATCCAAAACCTTCTACTTGCCAAACGCTTCGATGCGACTTGTTCACGTCCCACAGTTCATCTCTCGCAGAACTTGATGTGCGACTCCTAAAAGCTATGGGAATGTAGAGAATCTAAACCCAAGAATATGATGTGTTGAATGGAAGAGAATTAGAACTCGGAGATCAGCCCAGACCCCTAGTATAGTTTACAACACACGAGGAAAAGTATGTAACGCAACTGCCTCTGACTGGAATTGGCAGCTAGAACTTGTCATACATAACATACTGAAGGTTATCCAATCCTGGTACAGGCTGTAAATCACCCACCGGGGATGCAACCTGGAACTTAACCTCGTCCAAACCCACGAACACTCTGCCCAATCCCGGAACATTTTGCAGCGGCTCAGCGATATCAGCAAGCACACTCTTATATAAATATTCGCCCTGAGCTATCTGCTGTCCGTTCGAGTACCCTGTCACTAGCACTGTACAAGATTCCCCTACAACCAAAAAAGTCTCGCCATCCAACGGCGTGCAACCAAAGTAAAACCCGGTCAAGTTGAACGAGCGACTCGCATTAGAGACGAACATGTAACCAATGTTGGCTCCATCGATCAAGCCAATGAGGTTCGGGGGAGAACTAGTCGCAGCAAGGTCCAGGGGTTCGAGACTGAAGACATCCCAGTTGGTGTAATCTAACTCTTCGTATCTGGTGAGGGGAATACCGAATTCGTCCATTAGAGACGAACATGTAACCAATGTTGGCTCCATCGATCAAGCCAATGAGGTTCGGGGGAGAACTAGTCGCAGCAAGGTCCAGGGGTTCGAGACTGAAGACATCCCAGTTGGTGTAATCTAACTCTTCGTATCTGGTGAGGGGAATACCGAATTCGTCAGACGAACATGTAACCAATGTTGGCTCCATCGATCAAGCCAATGAGGTTCGGGGGAGAACTAGTCGCAGCAAGGTCCAGGGGTTCGAGACTGAAGACATCCCAGTTGGTGTAATCTAACTCTTCGTATCTGGTGAGGGGAATACCGAATTCGTCTGCGGTAAGGTCGTCATACTACAATGAAGGCGGTCATCCGAGTAGGGAGTTAAAATTAGATTTTTTTTTCTAGTATAGGTTCATACTAAGCACTAACGAGACTCACACTGGCGTTATACACGACTACATTTGATTGCGCGAGTGTCTGAAGAGCAAGTAGTCCTAGAAGGACAATAAAAGAAAATAGTCTCGAGCTCGAGAACATGGCTGAGTGATGGCTGAGCGATGGCTACAACAGATGCTGCCCCACTCGTCCTTTAAACCGTTCACTAGATGCACTTGCTGTGCAGGTTCATTTCGGGTCCGAGTATGGCGGCAGTGGTGCAGAGTAAGTAGACAGTATCTGCTTAATCGTTGGCTTCAGAAAAGGGTCGAAAGGATGAGTATTCACCGTAAAGAAGTCCCTAGTGTGGTTAAGGAAGTATACAGGTCAGTACAAAGTGCAGATTTCCGACTCGGAGTGAATCTTCGATGGAGCAAGGCACCAGAACAGCGTTGTGAACAGACAGGATTCAGCCAATAAATATAACTAGTACCAGCTGCCATTGGACGTCACAGTAGGTGCACGAACTCGAATTGGAAGAATCGACGGAGGCGATTTGTAAATGTGCGAAAGGATACAGCTAGACCATCCGGCAGCGGCGAGGCAGAGGCACCGCAAGTCCTTTATCTGATGGTCCATAGTCGCTTCTGAAGGCATGACCCTTCGTGCTATCGGAGTTACCCTTCGAATTCCGACAGTTTATGGTTGCCAGAGCTAACACCCCACAATCGCGAAGATCCAGGGACCAGAAGAGGATTAATATTGCTGGAGGACAACTGAGTCTGACACTGACCTGATGACGCACGTTGTTTGTCTCTGCATCCAAAACCTGCCGAACGCCGTCATCATCTCCAGACAGTAACTTAAAACTATGCAATGAACTCGTCCTCTTCCCTTCGAGACCTCTATTCCGACCCATCTTCAGCTTGGTCATTTACGCAGGCTTCCCCAGCTCCCGCAGCTGCTTCTGGTTCAAGCTCCACTCCCGGTCCCAGTACAATTCCATTCCAATGGAAATCCCGCTCTGGAGCATCTCATAACTCTATATTCGACCTTTCTCCCGACCTGAATGATGTTTCCGTCTCCGATATTGATCTCATTCGAGTTCTCAAGACAGTTCTGGCATCAGCTATGCTTCAGTACACGAGTACTGCTATAGCAATGCCTTGGGAAGTCGGCAAGCTGCTTCTTCAAGTACAATGGGTTCCGAGAGACGTTCAAGATTCAGACCTTGTTCAAGAAGTGGCCGAAGAGGAAGAGGTAGGCTAAAATTTTGTTTATTTCTGCTTATATATTTACATTCTAGTACAGACGAGTGACTCAGATGAAGACGACTCGTATTTCGCTGATCCCGAAGCAACATCAACAACTTCTCGAGAAATTCCTCGGAATGATCATGCCCCAATTCGAGATGAAGGCTCTAGGCCAGAGTATATCATACCTGTTGGTCCGCAGGACGGTGTATGGGGAATGATGAAACGAATAGGCCGTTTCCGAAGCGAAGGTTGGTTAGCTTTATGGAAAGGTAAATCTCCGACCTCTTACATTCATTTTGAACTATGCTAAAAAATCCATCAGGCCTGCTAACTTCGTGCGCCACAGAAGTCCTGGCTTCAACACTCCAACCCATAATCAACAACATCCTCCAGTCTCTCTTCTTCCCTTCAAATACGCTATTCCACCAACCACCTATCCTTCTTCCCGTCGCATCTCACCTCATAACAGGGTTCATACTCTCCCCTCTCGACCTCATCCGTACACGCATGATCGTCCAATCCTTCATTCCCAGGTATAAATCCTACTCTGGTCCTATAGACGCACTATCCCAAATTATCCGGGACGAAGGGAGGATTAAAAGGAATCTACCTTCATCCCAACCTGCTCTTCCCGACCATAATCGACTGTGCATTCCGCCCTCTCGTCTCTCTCGCTCTTCCTGGAATCATCGCGTCATACGTCGGCGCAAGGATTACAGAAGAAAATAATCCGATTGCTTGGGGTATCGCGGAGCTCGCTGGGAGCTGTATTGGATTATTGTTGACCTTGCCTTTCGAGACTGTGAGGAGGAGATTGCAGGTGCAGACTCGGGGTACGGCCAAGCCCATTAACGGTTGTGTGGAGCTGCGTCCGAAGCCTTATTATGGCGTCGTTGACACGCTTTGGCATATTATTACTGAAGAGCGTTCGGATGTGCCGCTTAATCGACATGCGAAGAAGAGGCGAGCGAGTCGTGCTAGTGCTGGTTCTGATCACAGTATACTGCACACACGAAGAAGGATGACGACGAAGGCTTCTTTAAGAATACAGGCATCGGTCAACTATATCGTGGTCTTGGGTATGAGACTGGGAGCTAGTGTCATTGTGTTTATCTTGGCTGTAGTCAGCGGTGGCGAGGATTCAGATAGTGGATGGGCCGAGTTGTAATGAAGTACAGAGTCGTAGGAATGCTATCTCACCTCACTTTAGTATCCAACTAATGTTTCTAACGAGCTCGGTTGAACAAGAGTACATTTGATAAGTATTCGACTACAAAACAATGAAATTTACAGTTCGTTAATCCAGCTAATGTCTTTGCGCTACTCTAGTATGCAGTAAACGTGGTCAAGTTAGAACTTATTGAACAGCTCCAAAATCCATACGCCCGGCAAACTCAGGTTTCGCAATCGAGCTACTCCATGAACATTATCGTCAGACGCGTCCAACTCCGTATTGTCTGGCCTCCACCGACGCGAATGAATCCATGAGCTCGCAGGTCCGAAGGATAAATGTTGGCAAACAGCTCGAAATCGATGAGCTTGGGAAGAAGGCTGCAGCTGAATGACCAGGACTGACCTCTGGTGTGGATCATGGCTTGAATGAGAGGATTTACATCGTACGCAACTAGATTCTGCTCCCTGGCACTTTCTTTAGGCCGTAGCATCGATCCGAAGCGACATGACTGTAGGAAATGAAGCGAGGATCGGAAATAACATGTTCCGTAATAGGTTCTGGATCACGAGACGGACTCGAGTAGAGTATTCAAGTTGAGCGACAAGCGACGAGAGTGCAACTGCAGAACGATTCTGAAGCCCAATCACATTTCTAGCAGATGTCGGCAGAACTATTCTTTCCGACCCATCGAATAGTTAAATCTTCAAGGAGGGGTGTAGTGAGACCCTGTAGGATGTCAACATCTCGAGTACCCATGGACGATATATCGAGGGATTTCAGAGTCGTAAGACAGATGTCAGCGAGGCCAAACGCGTTTAAAGTATCGTTGTGAAAAATCGAGTGTGAGATTGACAAGGGATTTACACGCGCATACTCTCTCCTGGTAGAAACCCAGGTCAAAGCATCCTCCAAGATAGCTCGGCGATTTGGAGACCGATTTTATTTCGAGTGAGGTCAACTGCTCAAGTGGAAGCACCAAGGCTTCCAACATAGAACTGGCATCTTCAGGTTCGTCGATGCTGACATGCTTTAACCTGAGGTGTTTCTAGGAAGGCTTCGATTCCACGAGGGAAACTATTCAGGATAGTTCGAGCGTCGGAATCCCGACAACACATGCTAAGAAACACTTTCTCCAATAAAGGCAAGGAGGATCGCGGAAGACGGAAAAGAGGAAGGAATGTCTTTGGAAACGCTGTTATGCTTAGCAAGCGGATACAGTGACGAAAGGCGAGGACGGAATTGATGATCTGGGCTGCTTGACGGTCGAGACCTTCACCAATATTAATGACCAAGTTTAGATACAACTCCAAGGGAAGACCTTTACTCCTTTCGATCCAATCTTTTATCCAAATAACATCTGCGACGAAGACTTTGGGGTGCTTGCGCACTGACAGACAGATTTTCGACCAGATTTGAGGGGTACTATGCGCAATGCTTCTCCAAGCCACACATACGCAGGAAATTCTGGATGTGAAGCGGACAATATCATAGTCGGATGTGAAGATCCCGTCCTCAGGAAGACATGAAAGCTGGAAGATATCGGAAAGAATTTCGAATGGTATTCGACGGATGGGAGAGAGAATGTTTCGAAGAGAAGCGATTTCGACGAGCGTTGCATCTTTTCGATGGATTAGCTCCGAGGTATGAGTCTCATCTAAATCTTGGAGCTTTAGTTCATTTATAAGGTGCTCTGCCCGGGTTTCTGATGCAGCGAGGCGAGTTCGAATGAAGAATAGTTCGTCGGGCTCAAGCCATAATGGCCCATCTATGCGATTCTGAGCGAGATATTGAGCCATATGATTTAGGAACGAATAGAAAAAGGCGACGTTGGAATCCGGAGGTGTGCGTCAAGCAGAACATGCAAGTGCAAGTTCAATCGTTAAAAGGTTGTTAAAAGGCGGCCCGCTACCAAGAGCGCTTACCAATGTCAAAGCGAGAAATATGATCAGTTCCTTTCAACGTCTATACCAATGCATCGTCGAAAAGGAGAAATTATGTCAACATGCATCTTACCACAACCAGTTACCCCAGATTAAAAGATCAAATTTTCAAAGATTTGCAGCATTAAGTATGTCGCAATCGAGCGGAAACTCTATACGTATATACTCTCATCGCGCAGTGCATTGCCACTAACCATACAGGAGCTGTTCGATATAACTGTTGGAGGCCATGGCTCGACATCCTCTTGACAGCCAGCAATAACTTAGGAATGCATCTAAGTACACTGGTACATATATGCACATCAAGAGTTAATAACGATAATATGACTTCCTCAATTCTCTGACTCCTCAATTCTCCTGTGACAGCATTGCTTCCAGTGGCCGTATTGCAAACAATATTGACCAAGGGTCGAGCAGCTTCAGTTGTAAAGGATGAGGGCATTTTGAAGCCATTGCGCTTCCTGATGTGATACAGCTTCATTATCTCTTGTTGGATATATTTGGCCGTCTTGCTCTGCTCATTATACCAAATGACCAGAGCCTTGAGTTCATCCTTGTCTTGAATATTGTGGATGTATATTTTCTCCATTACCAATGTTGTGTCTATTGAAATGAGGAGGTCAATCCCATGGATCAACATAATTGAGATTTGAGATATACCTGCAACCAGTTGTTCTGATCGACATATATATAATCGCGCAATATACTGCCGGTCACTATCTTGTAATTCAGCAATATTGAGCCTGGGTAACCAATGATTCGTGAGCTGTGGTCGAGCATAGCTAGTTCATACACCAGCTGCTGCCAGTGACGAAGAAAATTAGATGAATCAGTATGTTTTTGCAAGCACTGTAGTGCCAACATACCTTTTCACGCAATGATGCCACTGCCAATGACCCATTTGATCTCTTTGTCCAAATTGTTTCCCATGTATCAATAAAAGGGCCACTGCGAACCAATGGAATAGACTGTCGGTCATAATTCCCTGTTCAACACTAGTCAGTACAATGGCATGTAAATGAAGCTATACTGCTCACAAAACATCCCATTTCTGAAGTACGTACAAAGTGAGTCAGTAAAATTGACATGCTGAGCTAGTCTTTGGGAGTTACGCACATAGTAGATGTGATGAGTTTAGTCTTTGTGTCTGCATTCTGGGCAATAGCAAAGAAGGTGCTGAGATCGTGAAACTTTCTCAGCTTCTTCTCCTTCTCCAGCTGCTCTGTGATCCTTAGGCTCTAGCGCATTCATTGTTTCCTGGATTAATTGATTCAATTGGGTATTATCTGGGGTTGACTTGTGAACTATAACACAATGTTCAGTGGCTCCAAAAATCATAATCATTGTCTACTTACCATCTGCTAAAGCCACAACAGCACTTGGAGGGTATGGCAATCTTTGTAGAGGTTGCTGATAGTGCTTCTCAAACTTGTCTGTTGCCTCTTTAATGGCCTCCTCCTCAATTTCATTATCATCAACTTCTTTCCCTTCTCCTTCTGCATCCTCTTCAATTTTTTGCTGAATATCCTGGACAAAGGCATCGAACTTGGTAATTATTGCAACTACAGGAACTGAATAGTGTCATAATATGATTAGACTGGCTGAATAAATCACATCAGTGAGTACCTTGTAGTTCATTTGAGAAAAATTCTTTTTCTGCATGTTGTATAGGCCTTGCATTCATTTCCATGCAGTACCTAATAGCATATTTTGTTAAAATGAAATAAAAAAGTAGGAAATTGCACACCAGATCAAATGTAGCTTGAGATTGATATTCTCTTCCTTGGATCTTTGTTCAATGAAATTCTTGACAACATCAACCTCTTTGCTGTGGCCTGCTTCAAACCCCTCAGAATCATGAGCAACCATCTTGTCATTCCCATCAAATTTGATTTCCTTCTCAATATCATGGATACCCCTCTGTTGGTAAAAATCAGTGACTAGCTATTTTGAGATGGATGTGGTATCTCACAGATGTACTTGGTACATCTACCTATAAAATATAAAATATGAGCAAGGATATTTATGAATACTATCTTGTTATCATTTACCATATTTCCACCACATACCTACATAAGAACATGAGTAAGCCTGAATAGTAAAGCTATGCATAATGCAACACTGAAGCTCACCTTGCTGAGGATTGTAGTCTTTCCACAACCAGTCTTACCAATAATTAAAATTCTGAATAATTGAAGAGATTGGGGAACAGTAGAACCAGTGCTAGCAAGATAGTATCTGGTAATTTCCTCCTCTGCTTCCTTAGAATAAATAACTGGAGCTACTGGATGATCCTTCTTCTCCCTGTGTTTGTCTTTGGAAAACTCAAACAATCCTTTGAGCCCAGCTAGCTTTTGTGGTTCAGATTGCATCTCAAGTTGGAGTGCTGCATGAGTGGCATTTTGAAACACCTCACGGACCCCAGCACCTGTTGCTGAGGAGCACTCCAAATACATCATTGCACCAATCTTCCTGGAGACTGCTATGCCCTAGTGGCAAATTGAAGGAAAATGACTTTTAATGACTTGGACAAACAGTTGAATATTAGATACAAACCTCTTCATATGTAACTGGGCGTTGCCCACACCTCCTAAGTCCCTCGATTATCTTCGGATCATATCTAAGATCGCTTTTGCAGCCTATGAAGATGATAGGGAGATCCCGACCGAAATATTTGACTTGATTGATCAACTAGATTTATAACCCTTCAAAAAAATGCAAAAAAATTGGAAATAGTTGACAAACCTCATCCTCTGCATGGGAGAGTGACGTCGGAGAATCAATGCCAAAACACAGGGCAACGATGTGTGAATCAGAATAGCTCCCTCTACGTAAATCATTCAAGTGGTGTGACTCCACCACTAAATCTAATCCAGCTGTATCCCACAAATCCAGCTCAACACACTTCCCATCCACTTCAATATCGGTAACATGATTTTCGACAAAGATAGTGGGAATATCTGCCTATGAAACAGTATCTTCTTGAGCTGAACGCTTAAGCAAAATATGCAAAAAAAACTGACTTGTTGAAAGAAACCGTAAACAAGCCGTGTGATCAAAGCTGTCTGTCCCTCAATGAGCGTTTAGCCTCAAAATATGCTCAATATCAACCCACCTTTCCGCAACATGCATCTCCAACTATAACAAGCTTCCTTTGTATAACAGACATCACCTTGCTTGGTCAAGAGTTAATTTGTGCAGGTTTGGTACATCGCTTGCTTTTAACCGTGTTGTTCTGATTGGCATTGACTCTGCCGTCGACTTTTCAAATCACAATCAGATTGGGCGTGTGTGATCCATGAAGAAATTGTCCAATGGCACCATCTGTGTTGAAAATTAATGGGAGAAGATCGTGACAGCTACATCAGCAAAACCTGTATTTTCGCTGGAAAAAACCAATACATTTGGAGCATTTCTGGAGAAGTTTGACAGCTTGGTTGACAGCTGTCAAGCTCTGGAGCTCTCTGGACCTTAAGCAAAAATACAGGTTTTGCTGATGTAAATTGCGGCTAAAGTCTGAGTGTACATTCATATGCATAAGTAGTTTGAGCTTGAGAACGAGATTAGCGCGCATGAGTACTCCGGGTAGGCCAGTGGTAAGCTGCGCTTCGCGGTCAAGTAGCACAGCCACCATGAGTAATCCGGCAAAGGCCTCAACGCGGTCGCGCCGACTCGGACGAGCTACGGCTGGAACTATGTAGGTCATAATATCGAATCTGATATTCTCATATTGAATTTTACAAAGTTTTGCATACATATCATAGAGGTAAGTTATCTGAGTTTATTATATATGAGGGGATTGAGTACTGCTCAAGAGTCAATATTTTTTGGATTTTAGATGCTCAACTAGGTGAAGGCTGAGAGTACAGTTGGACTGCTGATGAATCTTTTCATTGTCACTGTTAACGGATGGTGCCCAAGCGCCCATGCCGACGTAGTTCGATCGAGAATTTACTTACTAACCTGGGTCGGAGCAACGACCCCTTTATCACTCGTTGCTCCGAACCAGGTACGATACCCTTAGAACTTCCCTCCTTGTATAACTAATTAAACCATCTGCTAAAGCCACAACAGCACTTGGAGGGTATGGCAATCTTCGTAGAGGTTGCTGATAGTGCTTGTCAAACTTGTCTGTTGCCTCTTTAATGGCCTCCTCCTCAATTTCATTATCATCAACTTCTTTCCCTTCTCCTTCTGCATCCTCTTCAATTTTTTGCTGAATATCCTGGACAAAGGCATCGAACTTGGTAATTATTGCAACTACAGCAACTGGATAGTGTCATAATATGATTAGACTGGCTGAATAAATCACATCAGTGAGTACCTTGTAGTTCATTTGAGAAAAATTCTTTTTCTGCATGTTGTATAGGCCTTGCATTCATTTCCATGCAGTACCTAATAGCATATTTTGTCAAAATGAAATTAAAAAAGTAGGAAATTGCACACCAGATCAAATGTAGCTTGAGATTGATATTCCTCTTCCTTGGATCTTTATTCAATGAAATTCTTGACAACATCAACCTCTTTGCTGTGGCCTGCTTCAAACCCCTCAGAATCATGAGCAACCATCTTGTCATTCCATCAAATTTGATTTCCTTCTCAATATCATGGATACCCCTCTGTTGGTAAAAATCAGTGACTAGCTATTTTGAGATGGATGTGGTATCTCACAGATGTACTTGGTACATCTACCTATAAAAATATGAGTAAGGATATTTATGAATACTATCTTGTTATCATTTACCATATTTCCACCACATACCTACATAAGATATGAGTAAGCCTGAATAGTAAAGGTATGCATAATGTGAAGCTCACCTTGCTGAGGATTGTAGTCTTTCCACAGCCAGTCTTACCAATAATTAAAATTCTGAATAATTGAAGAGCTTGTGGAACAAAGGAGCCAGCATCCATGATGTCTCTGTTGATTTCCTGCTCTGCTTGCTTAGAAGAGATAACTGGATCCTGGAACACTTGATCTATCCTTCTTCTGTTTGGTTTGTCTTTGGATAACCCAAACAGTCCTTTGAGCCCAGTTAGTTTAGGCCTTTGTGGTTTGGATTGCTGGAGTGCTGCACGAGTGGCATTCTGGAAGATCTCACGGACCCCAGCACTTGTCAGCGAGGAGCACTCCAGATACATCATTGCACCAATCTTCATGGAGGCTGCCATGGCCTAGTAAAGTATTGAAGGAAAACAACTCTTAATGACTTGGACACAATTGAATGTCAGATACAAACCTCTTCATGTGTAACTGGGGCTTGTTTGGTCTTCTTGAGTTCTGAGATTGTCTTTGGATCATATCTGAGATCGCTTTTGCAGCCTACTAAGATGATAGGGATACCCGGACAGAAATGCCTGACTTCGGGTTTCCACTAGATTCATAACCCTTCAGCAAAATACTGCAAAGAAATTTGAAATGGTTAACGAACCCTATGCTCGAGATTGGAGATGGAGTCCGGAGAGTCAATACCAAAGCAGATAACAACGACGTGTGCATCATCGTAACTCAGTTGACGAATCTGATCAGGATTGAGCTCTGCATCAGCAAAACCTGTATGTACTCCAGAGTGCTCCAGAGCACTGACAGCTGTCAGAAAGCCATCAAACTGCTCTGGAGCACTCTGGAGCACTCTGGAGCTGGTACCCTTGCTCCAGAATGTATTAAGATGCCTTATCAACCATACAGGTTTTGCTGATGTGTACTTGTATCATAAAACTCCAGCTCGACGTGCTTCCCATCTACTTCAATATCAACAAGATATTGTTTATAAGTAGTGACAGGAGCTGCCTATGGAGCAACGCACTTATTGAGATGAACACTTTCGCAAAATTGGCGAAAAACTCACCTATTCAAAGTAACCGTGAACAAGCTCCGTGATCAAAGCTGTCTGTTGGCATCATGAGCGCTCAGCACCAAATAAGTATGTTCAAGGTTGCACCTTTCCGCAAAACCCTTCTCCAACTAGAGCAAGTTTCCTTTGTAACACAGGCATCACCTTGCTTGATCAAGAGTCAATTTGTGCAGGTTTGGTGCATCGCTTGCTTTTGACCACGTTGTTCTGACATTGAGAATGTTGCTCGTTGGCGCGCGTCACGAAAATGAATGGGAGAAGATCGTAACGGTTAAACTATCTCGGTCCCTTTG
This sequence comes from Gymnopus androsaceus JB14, assembly GCA_009733575.1. NCBI lineage: Eukaryota > Fungi > Basidiomycota > Agaricomycetes > Agaricales > Omphalotaceae > Gymnopus > Gymnopus androsaceus. Next base: position 105,198 of record ML769522.1, on the reverse strand, counting down.
AAGGACCAAGGCATTTCATCGATGTATAGTTGCAACTGGACGACCTTCACTCCGAGCATATACTCATGCTATGGAGAGACAAGTAAATTAGCGCCGATCGCAAGAATTTTTCAAGTTTCTCGACTTCCTTCCTAATCCTATCCCATCCAAGTGAGAATTCTTCAAGTCTCTCGACCTGTATTCCATCGAAAATAAACAACCATCTTGCAAAATTTTACTATGCCGCGTGCACAAGGAACCAGCTTGACAAGGACTAACAAGTCGTCATCAGCCAAAGGCCCGTTGTTTGACACGGAACGTTTCGGGCAACATATACTCAAACATCATTCTACGGCTAGCAAGTATGCTCACAGCTTGCTCCTCTGAAGGTCTTGAACTAATATAAGCTACTAGAATCGTTGACTTTGTACGCACTATTCCCTCTGCGAAATATAGATCAACTTCTTGTCACTGATATCGATATTCTTCCAAAGGCGTCCCTCGCACCGACCGACCATGTTTTGGAAATTGGCCCGGACACTGGAAATCTGACCGTAAAAATACTGGAGCAAGCCCAAAAAGTGACTGCTGTCGAAGCTGATTCACGCTTAGCCGCAGAGTTGACAAAACGAGTTCAGGGAAAGTGAGACCTCTTCATACCAGTTTCGTTGCATGCATCAACTTTTTTTTTTTTCTAATTGTTCAGGCCAGGTCAACGAAAACTGGATCTGATCATCGGTGATTTTGTTCACGCTGAGCTTCCCGCTTTCGACGTTTGCATCTCGAACACTCCATACCAAATCTCTTCCATCATCGTCTTCCGACTACTCTCCCATCGTCCGTTGCCTCGTGTTGCCATTCTCATGTTCCAGCGGGAATTTGCACTACGTCTTATGGCGAAGGAGGGGACGAAACTTTGGTCCAGGCTCAGCGCCAATGTGCAGCTATATGCCAAGGTAGATTACCTGCTGAAGGTAGGAAAGAGTGAATTCCAGCCACCACCACAGGTGGAAAGTAGCGTGGTACGGATAAAGCCCATCTATCCCCCGCCATCGGTTCGGTTCGAAGAATTCGATGGTCTTAATCGTATCATCTTTACTCGGAGAAACAAAACATTGCGTGCCAATTTTAAAGCCAAAGGAGTTGAAAAGATGTTAGAAACTAATTAACATTGGAAGATATGGGCAGCGGCCAATAACGTGTGTACATCAATACCTGTTGTTCCTTGGACCTTTGTGCTGACGAGAGTCTCTTTTGAACAGGTCGTTAAAGACTGTAATATTGCCGAAACCATCGATGCTGTATTGACGGATACAGGCAACACAGAAAAGCGTGCAGCTCAACTGGGCGTTGACGAATTATTAAAGTAAGAGGCACTGTGACGCATCGATATTATTTATCCACTTGATCTTTTTACAGACTTTTGTGCGCGTTCCATGTTGGGATTCATTTTGCCTAGTGGATTTGATGACAAATGACAAAATCAAGGACGCAATCCAGTAACTGAGTTCGCTTGAAGCATAAGAGGTTGATTCTCAGAGAGAATGAACAAGCTTAAATGCAGCTCCAAAGGAAGACCTTGACTGTGAGTTATATCCACTCTCTGATGTGCATGGCGACTTCCGCGATGTTTGCCTCCGAAAGGTTGACCGGATTCGAGGGCGTTAACAGCTCACACACCCGAGAAACTATAGCGTACAATGTCGTAGTCCGAAGTATATGTGCTATTTTCTGGACATGAAAGAGAACGTCGAATGCAGTCAGCGGATGAGGGAGAAAGCTTTTCGAGAGTCTAGTACAGAATGTATTGGGAGCTTTGCATCTTTTCGATGCATTAGCTCGGAGATGTGGACGAACGTTTGCAAGTTTTCATTACTGTGTTTACAACCAGGGACTGATACATACACTGACATATCCGTAGCCAGATGTACTCAAGTGCGCTGTTCACCGTTTTACCTTACAAAGAGCCTGTTTCGCTCAAGTTTCGCTTGATATTGAGTCCCACTTTGACCAGATAGTAAATGTAACCTGGACATGATTTCGTGAAGATGGCGGTCATGTAAATACAACAATATCGATATGTACCGGTGAAAAGGAGAAGTGTATGACAGAGAAGGGTAGAAAGTCCCAAAATCCTATGCAAACCAAAAACCCTCTATGTAGATATAAGTATAATATATACTGTATAAATGCATTCAACCGACCAGCGGAGAACGAATCTAAACTACGATGAAAATATCCACCAACCCGCAAACGCTATTCCAAAAAGAATCCCCAATGCACGGGCGACGATAACCACCACTAGCGCCTTACGAATCGCTGCGTAAAAGGTACTCAACGCGGAACCCGACCAGTTGATTCTGTAGATGGTTATACATGAGCACTTGAGAGAAGAAGGAAGGAATAACAGAACACACCGTCGATCATTAACGCCTCCTGACCGTATACTGGCTTCCCAGCCACGAACAACTTCACGATAACGTTTCCCAAATACCCTGTAGCAAGATAACATACAAATCAGGAATGAATAGGCACAGCACAAGATAACACGAACCAAATCCAGAAATTCACATCAGGATACGAGAACCTGGGGAACACGCTTGCCAGACTTGGAGCAACGACTTCCATCCGGATTCCTTCTGGTGTCCCATGATATGGCAATTGCATAACCGACGACGAGAAAGGGGAAGACGCTCGGAAATTCATTCCTTTCGAGTCGGCTTTAACTTCGAGCGTGGAAGATGATGATGAAGATGAAGATGGAAGAGGCATTATCATATATGACATCAGGTCAAGTGTCATTCCTAAAGAAAGCCCCCAAAGTTTTAGAGTTTGAGGCGACTCTGATGTCAGCACTTGAGGCAATGTTGTACAAGGTCGCAGGACGATGGCGGGAAACTCCATGCTTCCGACGAGAGCACGAACAAGGAGTTTGAGTGCTACGGAATGTTTGGGTGCAATACGTGAGGCAGCATCGACGGTGACTTGTGACCACTGTGGAGGCGAGAGAGGTGATACGAGAGATTCAAGAGAGACCCAATATAATGTCGTGGAAGGAATAGGGTCTGGGGCAGGAGCATTTGGTGTGACCTGCAAGAATACAAAGGGAGATAAAATCATTAGAAGACGTTTCCCAAGCGATGTAGTGATTTCGCGGTCGTCCAGTTGCCCGATACACAGGTAGTCTTTTTCAGCGAGGTCTATGCCAATCTCCTCCCAAGTTTGTCGAAGAGCTAATTTAAAAAAGTTCAGATATTATAAGAGTATACGTATAGCGTAATATCGCACCTGTATACATCCCTCCTTCATCATCTGGTTCTGTGCGGCCACCTGGAAAAGCAACATGGGCCTCATTACGATTGCGTGTGCGAGGCTGTGAATGCGCAGTTTCTTCTGGAAGAGGAGTATCTCGCCGCAAAAAAAGTATTTCTGCGCGAGCATTGGGATCCTTGACCCAATCAAGTTCAAAAAACTCGGATAATGTTGGCTGCGCAGACTGAGGGGTAGGTTGAGAATGGGGAGAAGGAACGACTCGAATAAGAATAGCGACTGCAGCTCTTCGGGGCTCTGGAAAGAGGTGGAATGAGCTAGACATATTCAGGGGAAAAAGGCTACACATACGAGTTGGGGGAGACGCGATAATTCTCGGAGGTGTTGTACGTATGCGATGAAGAGCCCTGGTTAGCAGCGGAATAACAGCGAAGGGTTTCTCTGAGCAGTATCAGCAAAAATTTAAGGGGCTAGAGTGTGAAGATTTACCTGACATGGTGGTACAAGTTGAGAGTATTTTTTGGGGGAAGACTCCGAAACGCGCGCCCCAATTTCTCACGCTTCGGATGGACCGCCGTCTCTTCCGTTCCTCGATCACCGTCTTACGAGTTTCTCTACTTTGTTTCAATGTTTGTGAAAGGCTAGATACATATAGGAAGAGTCAGAGACTGAACCAGGCGCTGTAAATGCAAGTCGTGTGCTCAAAATGCGAGGTTCTCGACCAACATCGAGGTGAATCTCGTATCTCCCGCTTTGACCACGCTTACGGGAATTCTAGTGTCGCGTCAATGGTGCAAAGAAAAGCAGTACAGTACAGCTAACAAGGATACAACATCAAATTTTTTCACCCTTGCTTCTTCTTCTCGTTAATCGCCATAACAGTCGCCCGATAGCTATTGTTCGCATCAACTCTCACCTTCCACAACTCGTGTTTCGTATACCTCTCCGGGCTCTTGTACTCTTCTGCAGCTTGTGGCCCATACCTACACATCTTCCAAGTGCCTAGCTTCCTGCCCCATCGCTCTGCTTTGACCGCATCTCCCAGCGTAATGTACACTATCATGATTGCCAGGAGATTCTCCTCGTAATATGGCGAGTTTTCTAGCCCGTCCGCCTCGAGCAGAGAGATCTGAACAAGAGCCCGTTTGATAAGGTGGTCGTCGGAGAGAGAAATGTCTTTAACCCAGTCTACGATTTCCGCAGCCCTCACAGTCCCTTGTTCGAACTGAGCGCGACGCTTGTCTCCGAGCTTGGGCTTCTTGCAAGATGGGCAGGAGCATACGATATCGAATTTTTCCAGTTCTACCTTTCTAGTGGCGTAGGGCTGCAGCTGATCGATAAACGAGACGGTGAGTTCTTCGTCCCTGGTGATCTTTCTCATCGCGCGCAGCTGCATCGAGAATGAGGCCATGTCCCAGCAGCGTTCTACATTCGGTCGACAACTGGTTCAAGATGAGCTGGGAGCAAGGAGAAAATGGTCGGAATAGTATTCACCTATGATTCATTTGGGAGAGCACCAGACACACTCCGCTATATGCCCGTAATTATTCTCTAGGCCTATAATGCGAATTTAGTTTGAATCGTTAACGATGCCATAGATACACGTCGTACCAGGATCATCCAGTCCTTGTACGCGAAATCCGTTGGTTCTGACAACACCGTACATCTTCTTTTTACCATTTTTCTGGAAAACGTCGCGCAACTTCCAAAACGCCTCTTGATCCTCCTTCGACAATCGACTGAATGCAACCTTCAACGTTTTATTCCACTGCGCCATCGCAATTTCATTCATTTGCTGAGGCGTCAAATGGTCGTGGAATATCACTCCAGTCCTCACCATCGCCGGCACCACCAACACTGGTCGTTCCGACAGTACGAGATCGCCTAATTCTAGAGTTTCCGTAGCATATAATCCTGGAAGCGGTTTGTTGGAAGTTCCAGACGAGACGCGATGACGGATTCTATCTGGGTGAGATAAAGGCTGGGGAAAGGATGGAGTTTTTAGAATAGTTTGCTTCATTAGACCGGAGACTAGGCATTCGGACCAGCCATCTGGATTCGTTTCACGAGTGGCACTGTTCAGTTGGGCAGGCTGGGTCGTACAGACAAGTTCGTGTGGTTCATAATCGAGCTTGTCGCTAGGAGCGTCTTCAGTAAACTGCGAAGCTTTCCATAGCTGTTCGTCTGTAGTAGTATAAGATTAATATCTGTTAGTATCGGAATTCAGCCGTTCACTTACCCTCCTCAGTACCAGGATTGAGTGGCAATAAATGATGAACGATCTTTGGTCCTTTTTGTAGTCAGGTTTATCCTCCTGTTGAGTTTGCTCCTTCCGGATCCTTCATCTCCGAAATCAGTATTGCTAGCTAAACACAAGGAATCAAAAGCTAGGATATTATAAAAGTAACCAAACAGCGAACAGTAGAAACGTCTTTTCCATCCTTGTTCGCGTTTACTCGAGCTCGAAGCGTATCAATCGACAAAATTTCCTTGCCACGACGAGTTTTCAGAAATCCGCGCTTCATGACTCTGAAAGAAGAAAATGGTGGTCACTGTTTGAAGTTAGTATAAAAAAAATGGCAAGTCGTACATAATCTAATCACGGCACCAAACTCCGACGACGCGATATCGATCGGCTTCTTTGACCTCTTGGTGGCCATTATTGATCGTTTTCAAAAAAACGAAGTAACCCTTAAACACTCGAGCTTAAATGACCGTATAGTTCTGATGACAAAAATGCGGGGACCCGGGTAAACGCGTCGCGTCGCGTCTTGAAAGCGCGTCATACTGAACGCTTTAGATCATTGACCTCAGACAAGCCTAACTCCATATTCAAGCACTTTCTAAGGGCACGAGCGAGTGCCAGAGTTTCCTTAGAGGTTTATTAGCAAAGAGCAGGTTCAAGAAGCTGACCACGAGTTCAAAACTGCTCGAAACGTATTGACTTGCCAAGCACCTCAACCGCTATAAAGCCCACATCCTTTTTCAAATTTGATTTTACCCCACTGGTCGCTCTCTTTCTCCTCGAGTGCTTGGTGCTACTGCTTTCGATTTTTTCTGTGAATGACTCAAATCTCATTCAATCCCCTTAGCCCTCTTAGATTTACACTCTAGCCAACCGACTGGATTGCACATTCTAACAAGAAAAAAGAAATCGGGTTCATAATGGCCTGAAGACTGAAATGCTGCTAAATGCAAAGAACACTGTCCTCCAAGACTTGTTTACCTATTGTGCATCTCAGGGGCTCAGATTGGTATGTCTTTATATCGTTACTATGAACTTGTACTTCCATGTTTAACTTCAAAAAGCATCAGCATTTCCATCGCTGAAGATCAAATTCAAATCAAATTGTCGCTTTGCTGCGCGAGGAATGCTGGGATTCCAAATCTCTTAACTGTAACTATCCATTGCATTTGTATTCTCAAAGTTTATCAACCAAGCTCCTTCTAGCGATTATTGCTATAGAAAAAAACATTCCGAATTATGACCCAATGACTCAAGGCGCTCACGGCAGTGGGAGCAGAAAGTGACCATCAGGCTTGAAAGAGAACATCCCTGGCCATCCGTACTCGGATCAGCTCTCACGAAGCCCCTGCGAGGACTATATCTTCGGTACCCCAAATCAAAAGGTGAAGATTCAACGTTCTGCTACGGTTGGACATCTGTGTGCATCCATCTTCGTGTTGTAGTCCTGTGTACAACTTACAAGTATAAATCTGAAATACTTAATATCTCAATTCACTTTTTCGGGAATCACTAGCCCGCAGAAAGCGAAATAGCGTTGGCAGTGATATCAAGGTCAGCAGACCCACAGGAGAAAGGTGGAACGGAATTACAAGATAGCTCTCGGCCGCCACAATTTGAACACTAGTTTGAAGAATAGAGTTTTGTTCATCTTTCTGAACTGCCCACAAATCGCAACATCGATCGCGGTAGCTTTCTAAAACTGAAACTGAGGTACCATCATCTAGAAGTGAGTCATGGATTGCCCTATTACTATTTTCACGTTTAGCAAGAATGAGAAACATTCAGGATGAAACCACATCTTGAAGAAACGAAGAGTTGACGACCGTATTACCCAAAAGAAAGACAACTGATCATCTATTCCGAGTCATAAGTAGTAAAGAATCCTATCAGAATCATAACACAGAGCGTCTACAACTAGAAAGTTTGAGTAATGGAAAAAATCCAAAATCAATGAGTAACATGTCGGATCTTTAGAGGAATGTTGTCGGATCTTTGGAGGATCAATCATAGGCCTCCACTTCTCGTAGACAAAATAACACTTGAAGAAGGATTCTAGGCTTCTAAGTTCTACTAACTGAGATTCAAGAATGACGAGTTGCAGGTATAGATGGCAATGGGTTGGAAGTATTGAGTGAGAAAGCTCACTGGCACTGTTTGTATGTAACGTAAGCTACATAAAAATAATACCTAAATACTATGCCATGAAGATGGTTATGATGTATCATTTGAAGTACTTCTTTCCTTCGCTCACTGGACGCGTTGATCTCTAAGTTTGACAGGATCTCCTCGATGATATGGCATTGGGGATACGAAGCTGTGAGCGAGTCAAGATGCAGTGTGGGATGATGAGCTCAAATCCCATCCGCAAATATCTCTGTGAACTCTGCGAACTTAGTATGGGGGTTGTTATCGAGTCAAAAAGATGGATGTGTATACTCCCAAAGGATACATCATGAAAGTCAACATTCAACTCTTCCATGGCTTTTGAAATCTATCGAATCATTAAATCATGTCTCAGTAGCCATTTCGGACTTGGCTGTGGTGGTTTCGAGGATTGACCGAGGCTGTCAGCTAACCAGTTAGTAGGGGAAATAGGAAGATGGGTGGTTTATGGCACTGAATATGAGAAGACTTTTAATCGCATCAAGTCCTCAGGCTGATGTCCCGGATCTGCAGCCACAGTATCATAATCATTTAGCTTCATCATTTCCGAATCTGCGACAACAACTATATCAGTTCTAGCAATGTTGCGGAATGTTACGGCCCTAGTGAACACAGGCCGTATGTTGATCTCAAGCGAATCATGATACCCCACACTGTTGACCATCCAAAAATGCGCAAGTAGTTAAATGCGGGTTGACAAGTAATGATGGTGGACTTAGTTCGACAACTTGTTTCTTTCCTAGCACAGCTGTGTTCTTGCAATATACCGGCGAGTTGACCACTCGCCGATGTAACATAAGTACCAGTGCGAATCGGAGTGTAAGATAGTCGTCATTAGTTCTGCAAATATGGCTTCAACCACAATCCCCACTGGAGTAGTCCTTCCTTCATTCAATAACACTCTTGGCGCACTCTTCATAGGCTCTAGTTTTGCGACAATGTTAGACTATTTCTGCTTTCTTTTTTCTTCGGTTTGTTGATGTCTCTCACAGGCTATATGGCGTTACCTGCGTACAAACCTTCTTGTATCTCACTTCCCGTCGTTCACAATCCGATACCTGGCTCATGACAGGCTTTGTCCTGGTCTTATTGTGAGTATTAATCCTTCAATAATTTACTGCATTGCTGAAGTGCTCCTAGTGTGCGTTGTTTATGTATTATTTTGACAAATTCTGGGACTCATTGCGACTCTAGGCATTGGACACAGCACAACAATGCGTCTATACGGCCGGGCTGTATGGATTGCTCATTACTGATTTCGCCAATCCCTTTGCGCTTAACACTGCAGGTCCAAACAGTGGTGTCAAGTAAGTAGTACCATATTCGCTTGAACCACAGTATATACAGCTGAATTTCTGGTCTCAAGGCTCATTAGTATGGTGAGCGCGCTTTGCAGTAGTTCGCATTACAACTCACTTGAACTGTGATCCAGGACGAGGGTCTTACCGGTGTATGTAAATCAATATTGGAGCCTGCTAACTGATCGAGCAGTACTCTTTGTCAGCTTTGGGTTATTTTTTTCATCCAATTGTTAGTGACGCATATTTCCCTGCCCTGAAAATACTGAATAAAATATTCAGGTTCTTTTGTTTTCGCCTTTGGGTAATCAGTGCTCCAGCATACAGTAAACACATTCGAATCGCATTGGTTGCGCTTGCTGTAAGTATATATTATTCTTGCTCATTTTGATCGTCTACTGATCGGAATACTCAGCTATCACTGTCTCTTCTCAACTGTGGCAAGTCTACCATTCGTCTTTGCTCATTGGTGCATTACTTATACTTCAGTTCCCTAGGTGCATGGGGTGGTATGTTTGCTTATTATGTTTTGCCGTATAATTCCTCAGTGGTATACAGCAAACAGTATTCTAGGAAGTCAAAAAGGTAATATAGGCTCGATTATAGGCGCAGGAGACGAGATTTCAAATTTTGCGGTATGCGAGAATCTCCTTAACTTCCTAAACATTGTTATTCATGTCTCGCATTCAAGCTGGCATGGAAAATATCAGCTGCAAGCGGAATAGCTTTCGATACAATTATTACTATAGCTCTTAGTGAGTGGTTTCAACAATTCCTGATTGAATCCCGAATGATTCAAAATGCATAGCATCAAGCCTGTACCGCGCTCGTTCAGGGATTAAAAAGTTAGTCCAAGTAGTCGGTTCATCCTCCAATTTTTTTCTCAACTTTTTTTGTGAAGGTCCAACCATGTTATCAATTTAATCATTATCGCGACTGTAAACACAAATTTGATCACAACGTAAGTAAGAAAATAGTGATTATATTGCTTTTACTTATTAACGTCCTGCACAGACTCTTGTCTCTTGCCCAGTTAATTACTGTGAGCCTTCCTTCCACGGCAGAAATCTGGAAACTTTGACAATCTCTAATCCTAGTTTCTGGTCTTTCCATTTGCACTATACTACGGCGGAATTGCACTTCTTCTCCCCAAGTCCTACATGAACTGCTTCATTGCCACGTCAGTACAGACCCCGTCATTACTGACAAATTATTTGTCTAAATTCTTTAACCAGGTTAAATTATCGGGATTATCTCCAAAAGAAGTTGGACGACAACACTGCCACTACTAACCTGGTGACCCTGGAATCAATGAATGCTCGTGTAGGAAGCAGTCATTCAGTAAGTGGTCTCTGTTTTCGTGTGATTCTTTCATTAATTGTACATCAGACCCAAAATACCATGAACTTGAGGGATGGTATTGAAGTGCTTGTCGAAACAAAGCCTAGTGATATCATGACTGTTTGAAGGCATGAGGCCCAAAGTTCTCCAATGTCAATTTGATCTTGGAAAATACGTATGAGGCCCTTGAATAGCTTAATTATAATTTATGACTTCCACGCAAGATGAAGGATACTCTACTATTCAGTTCAGTTATACGTCTTATTGTAAAAATCCTTTCCAAAACATTTTTCTTTTGATTAACTCCATGGGGGCACGAGTGCCAGAGACTTCCTTTTAGTAAAGTTTCAGCAAAGGCTCGCAGCTGATCACGAGCTTAAAACTGATTGAGACGCATTAGCATGCCAAGCACCGCACCATCACCAACGCGAGAGGAGAAAAAATGATAGCTTCACGATAAACGTTATAAAGCCCACGTACCCCACAATTCGGTCGCCCTCCTTTTCCTCAAGTGCTTGCTGTTGCTGCTTTCGAATTCTTTTCAGTGAGTGAATCTGTTCTCTGTTGTCGTACCGATGCATTGCTATCATATACCCGGAGTCCGATGAAGTACTTTATTATAGATCCCTAGGACTTTGGCTCTACGAAAGACAAGAACAAAGTGAGTAACAATGCGTGTAAGTACTCGACTCAGGGCCTAGTACTAATGAAACGACTTCGATATCCCCAATCCGAAGCCATGCATCAGAGTGCCAAAAGTCCGGAACAGTTCCTCAGATCAAAGACTTTCGATAGCCTGAAGCTAGTAGGTGCCAATCAACGTTACTTTCGCAGCTTTAGCCTCAATGATTCTCTGCTTTCTCCAGTCCAGGCACACCACAACCGAATCTTTACAGCACCTGATATGCAGCGAGACGTTGACACCAAAACAAGTTAGTGTCAGATGCTACTTGACAAAGATTCGGAGTAATTGACGATTCACATGAGCAGGAGCAGGAGCGGAAACGTTCTGCAATCTCGAAGCTTAGAAAGCGCGTTATCGATGCATATATCAAACGAGCTTCAAGGACAAACATACCGGTGGGGGTGTTGTATGGGTACCAAGCGTAGATTTTCGACCATATGTATCTCTTAACCGGAGAGACTTTGTAACTCTGCAAAGTGCATATATGCCTGTTGAGTAGAAAGTTGCTTTTAGACGTTCGCGGAATTGCATGAAAAAGCAAGGGCATTCTGGTAACATTAAGCCTCTCCGAATCGTAAAGGTGTAAGTACTTTAGTAACATAGGTATAAGTACAATATTGAGCAAACATCAAACCGAACAAGATTTTTTTTAAGCCTCCTTTCTCAAAACGCCCCTCTGATATTTCAGCAGACTGCGTATGAAGTCGTCCACAACCCAATTGTTATCGTATGCGTTTAGGAATTCGAATTTTGCGGTAGCCTGGCCACTCGGTCAGAAATTGGCAACTCGAAGGAGCAAAGAAAACGAGACTCACCTCAATCCTGATGGAGTCTACTTCGACTGGAGAATGTTGTATATGCGTAGTCCAAGGCAAGCGGCAGTCCAAACGTTCCAGAACCAACTTCTTGATGAAGGCCTACCGGGAGATTAGACGGGTAATTACAAAGAGACGGGACAGTGTTGATTCATACCTGGACAGCACAGTAATCTTTATAGGACCAATTATGCATCCTTTCTAAGATATCCTTCAAGTTGTAACCTCCACGTCCAGGCCTTCCGGCCTCTCCACACGGCTTCGCGATCTTCGGGGCGACCAATTGCAAAGTGGGAGAACAGCCTGCGGCGTCCATTGTGCATGGTGATTCGGATCGAGATCTAATCGACGACGGAGTACGTGTAGAAGAAGAGGGGCGGGAAGCTGACACTGAGCTCGACGCAATGCCAGCTTTAGAACGGGAGGCCGCGGTAGATAAGGTGATACTGCAAGGTGGTACACCACGCCTGCGCTCACGATAAGGGTGACTGGACAGCAGGCGAGATTTGGGTGCTAAAGTTTTCCTTGACCCTGCGTCAGTGGGTTGGACCGGTGTTTTGTTCTGATATTTCAGATTCTTCCTGATGAAATCATCGGTCACCCAGTGGTTCTCGTATCGCTCGAGAAACCCGAACTTGGCGATAGCCTAGTCACATTATTGTCAGTCAGGCATGAGGGTATAGAGGAACATTGAAAGCGTACCTCATCTCTTACATAGCTGAGCTTAATAGGACACTGACGAGTGATAGATGACTGGCAGTCCAAGTGCTTCAAAACCAATTCTTTGATAGATTTCTATGGGAAAGCTAGATTAGTTCAAAAGTAAGATGGTAATCTCAAATACGTTACCTTGGTACGTTCATATTCTTCACTGGACAAGCCATGAACATTCTTTAGAACATTTTCCAGGTTATAACCTCCTCCATTAGGTCTTCCATCCTCTCCAGGAGGCTTCGGAATTTGATCAGACAGCGACCCAGTATAGTGATTTCGGTTCGGCTCCTCAGCAACAGTAGCGGATGCAAAATTTCGCTGATGTAAATGCATGCCCTCCAAACTGCGAGGAGGGCGTTGCTGGGAGCGTTGGGTAAATGGAGGTCGAGTTGGAGATGACTCAGAGCGAGAGAAAGAAGAACTGCTGGAAGATCGCGAGCTCCTCCGAGTCAAAATTGAAGAATCGGAATAGGCGGGGGATGCATGGTCGGAGACACGGGATCGACTCGGTTTATTTGCGATATTGTAAGGTGAAAACCGACGATTGGGCTTGGAGGTACGCTGTACAAGCTCACTAATATAATCACTCGCCATTTTAATAAGGTGTGTGAGTAAACCAGAGGAGTTGTCGTCTTGCGTATGAAGCTGATCCATGGCTGTAACCTGTTCCTGCAGAAAAAACGGGTCCGCTTTTATAGGTATGGTCTACCGAAACAGCATTGTTCCAAAGAAGTAGGTCTTGTATTGAACATTCTTGGAAGTTGACACTCGCCCTGAAGGCGGATTTTTCACCCAATAAGAACTATGCATGGAACGCTCTGCATGCGGTGCGCGCGATGCATGTTAAGCAGCATGCTTGTTCGTAAAGTGCAAAGCGAATCATGCCTGATGCATACAAGCTCTATGTCCAAGCCTGGTACTAAGTTTGACCTAAGAATGAAAGAGTGGTGAGCATCCGAGTCGAATGATTCATATCCCAGTAATCGCACATTTATACAAGTGGTACTTAAAAGGAACAGAATGGACCAATAGATTGGTGTAGGTTGGACACCCCGGGTCCGGCAGAAGTGAAATATCGTAAGATTCCAAGTATCGGAGTAACTCTTCGACGAGCATACTCCGTAAGTCTAAGTAAGTTCAAGTTATGTCGAAAATTGCATACAATATTAGGCAATCATGAAACCGAGCGAGATTTTCCTGTAGCCTTCCTTCTCAAAATGGCTTTCTGATATTTCAGCTGAATGCGTATGAAGTCGTCCACAACCCAGTTATTATCGTATGCATTCAAGAAGTCGAATTTTGCGGTAGCCTGGCCGCTCAGTCAGAAATCAGAAACTCGGAGGAGCAAAGAGAACGCGACTTACCTCAATCCTGATGGAGTCTATTTCATTTGGAGAATATTGTATATGCGTAGTCCAAGGCAAGCGGCAGTCCAAACGTTCCGCAACCAGTTCTTTGATGAATCCCTGGCGGGTGGTTAGATCCATCAATTGAAAAATTGGACGATCAGACAGCGCGAATACTCACCATAACCGCGTTATAATCCTCATTAGACCAGTTGTGGACACCTACTAGACAAGTCTCTAGACTATAACCCCCATGATTAGCTCTTCCGAGGTCTCCAGATGGCCTGGCAATTTTTGAGGTGGCCAAATCGAGCAAAGAAGTAGAATCCAACGTGCGAAGCGGGTTAGGATGTGGCGATTCAGACCGAAGGCGATCCGACGATGCATGTATGGGAGAAGAGGGGCGGGAAATGTTTCCAGCCGTAGAGCTAGAGGCGGCGAGGGATGCGAAGCGGTCCGAGACTCTGACTACGGATCCATATCCGTAAGTATTCTTTGTCTTCCAGTATTTCAGATGACTTCGTATAAAGTCATATACAGCCCAGTTATCCTCATAGCGATCCAAAAAGCGAAACTTCGCAACAGCCTTTATATCTCAATCAGATATGTTATAAACACAATAGTAATACGCACCTCGTCCCTCACAATGCCGATTTTAACAGGAGACTGACCAGTCAAGGGTAGCCGGTAGTCCAAGTGCTCCAGAACCAGCTTTTTGATAAATTTCTATGCAGAGGTTAGATTGGTTGAAAAATGAGATGGGAAAGCATCGAATACTTACGCTGACATTGTCATGATCTTTGCAGGACCATTTATGCTTGACTGTTAGGATATTTTTCAAGCTATAGCCGCCTCGGCTTGGTCTTCCAGCCTCTCCAGGCGGCTTCGGTATTTTGTCAGACGTCATTCCATTATTGTGATTTTCATCCTGTTGCTCAGCAGCGGCGGTGGAAATGAAAATCGGCTGATGCAGATGGATGCTTTGGGGCGGACGTTGACCGGAGTGGGCAGATTGAGCTCGATCCGGAGGTGATTGGGAGCGGGAGAAAGAAGAAATACTGGAAGATCGCGAACTCGGCCTGGAAAGAAAAGAAGAAGAGGAATGGGTGGTAGATAGTCCATTTTCGGAGACATGGGACAGATTCGGTGTATTCGCGACGCTGTAGGGTGCCACTCGGTGGGTGGGCTTGGATGTACGCTGTACAAGCGAGCTAACAAAGGGAATATTACTCGCCACTTTGATAACGTTCGTAAGCAAGCGAGAGGAGAAGTTATCCGTATCTGGCGTATGAGGCTGATCCATGACTGTAAAATGAGAATGTGTTTCTGAAAGAAAAATGATCGGACGCTCTTTTATAGGTAAGGCGTGCCAGAAGGGCCTTTGTTTCGGTCCGTGTTCCCAACCAAGTGAGTATCACGGCACCATTGCGGTCTTTGCTTCGAACTCACAAGTGGCTAAATGTCACAGTCGTGCTTGATGTAGGTCGGGTGTCGGATGCTCGAGGATGGAATTGGAGCTACCGCAGAGCACATGAAGCGGATGGCCTAAATTCCTGGGACACAAGACGCCCAAGCGACTACTGCAATGAAAGGTTTTTGATTACGGTAGCGGACAATTACCATGCACTGTTTTGTACCATGTTGCGTTCCACTAAAAGTACACTGTTGGTAGACAACCTATAACATTCTCCTGTCCCGCTAAATGTACTTCGTCAATAGACATTGTTATTTGTGGACTGTTGATAGTAAACTTCGCTTGAACCTTGACAGCCCAGACCTTTCCTATTATCAAACCACTTTGTGGAAAAGGCACAGAAGGCTTGCAATGCTGCCCATGTTGTTCTTCATGTTGAGTCTTGAATTGCCCATGAAGGTAAAATACTGTATATGGGTTGTGTAGACCTATACCTTATCTATGGAGGTTACACTTAACACTAGCGGCCAATCTTGTGAATAACAAAGAATGACCAAGCTTGGGATTGAACCCAGGCCCCTGCCAAACCGGGTGCAGTGCTCTAACCATTGAGCTACTTGACCATATTCAATGGATGTGGATTCATTTCCAACAAATCTTTTGACCTGCTTTTTGACATGCGAAAGGCATTTTTGCCTTCTACTTGAATTCTCTAAAACTTTTATCAAAGCAGCCATTTCTTGAAAATGGGCATTACCTATGCCTCCACAATGAATCTGATTCCGCTGGCTCATACTGGCTCTTTGCAAGTTTGCTCCCTTTCATACTTCTGAAAAAGACCTGCAGATGCAGACACATATGTGAGAGCTGCACTCAATGAAAGCTTCTCCCTCCAATTAAAGGGAAGAAATCATGGTTTGGGTTGAAAGTGAACTAGAAAGAGTTTGACAAATGCTCCTAGTGACCCTACCTCCTATGGCAACTGTGTCATGAACCACTTAAGAATGGCGGCTCAGTTCCGGAGCAATATTGTTGATAATATCAAACAGTAGATAGAAATGAGACTCGTAAATAAGTAGTATACTTAATGCATGTAATTAAGTAGGTGGCTCCTGTAAACTGTCTGGATCTACAGCAGCGACACACTGTGTCTGTTGCGAGCTCGTCCTTACAGCTAGCGGGAGTCCCAGAGATAACGGTGCTTGCCACGCCGAATGCTCTGGAACCGGCGTTCAGCACTTGGACCATGCCGCGTAATAGACCTTCCTTCCTTCCCAAAGAAGTAGGTAAGTGACTTGGGCGGAAAGCAGCGTGGGACGCTCTGCATGCCATGAATATTATGCTTGAACCTACATATTTCGTCCTGCGCACTAAGAATGTTGTTTGGTTGGAGCACCATCTGTGGAAAAGTAGATATAATTGCGCTTGAATTATTCATATCTGAATCTGGCCTTAATATTATCCGTGCAAGCACTGAATGTTTGCAAAGGAGTGAGGAAGCGAGTTCTTTGCGTATCAATTGACAGTCGCTCACATTTACAAAGGCACTTACCCATTGACTTTGAAACCCTTTCATACTCCGGCACCGTTACGCTTCTCTTTGCCATAAAACCGCCATAAATCCCAGCACACGTCCCTCAAGCATCCTTCTGGAAAGTAAATCGAAAGGCCTCGGCTAACAGGAAAGCATCCCTTATTATGCTATCCTTAGTCTGGAGACCTGTTTGCGGTCGCAACTTGTCGCAACTTGGTCTGGAGACACCTCTGTAAACGACGGGACATCATATTAACGTCATTTTCCGAGACGTGAGTTGGTCTGGAGACTTTTCTAATCAACCTGGAGACCTACGAACACAGCAATCAAATTATTGATTGTCGCTCAATGCAAACGGACAAAAACTTGGTCTGGAGACTCGTTAGTAGCCGTCAAGTCTGGGCTGTTCGGGGATGCAACCTGGTCTGGAGACACTTCTCCACATCGGCGGGACATCATTGATGTCATTTTCCGAGACGTGAATTGGTCTGGAGACATTTTTTTACAAAGCTTTATCAGTCTGGAGACCTACGAAACAGCAATCAAATTAATTGTCGGGAAATACAGCTACATAGAGACCTGGTCTGGAGACTCACTCGCCGTCAAATCTGGCTGGTCTGGAGACACTTTGGATATGGATAACGGACCGACTATGAAAAGAGAATAGTAAAGCGCTGCCTCTGAAACTGGAATATTGATAACGGACCGATTGGGACAAGCGAAAGCTATATAAAGCATGGGCTCTGTTCGAGCTTTCCCCCAGTCTCGAGTAACCATTATTGACAAGTCAGGGTGAGCATTATCGATATCTTTGAATGGAAATTTGTACTGACTTCAAGACAGACATTGTACGGAACCATGGATAAAAGCGCCGGCACCTTGGAGAATACCATCGAGTCTGATAGTGGTGTCCAGTCGGTAAGCGTTCAAGCAAGTTAACTAGCGCCGTGACACTCAGAGCTGCATCCAGTCCAAGCAGACCACGGGGGACTCGGTCACCGAAGCCACAGCACAAAAGGACAATAGCTTGAAGCAGTCCTCAAGCTCCAACACTGTCAGCAACCTCAAGCTAGTAAGTCGACCAAACGGCGCTCTGGACTTGACATCGACTTACATCTTGCAGTCCAAGCAGACCACTAAAGACTCTGATTCACCGACACTTGTAGAGAGTGAGGAAGCAAAACAAGTTGAGTAAGATGTTCTTCTTGGAAAAGCAGTTGGCTGACGCGACTTACAGGAACAAGAGGACGGCCAGCCTCAGGAGCAGAAAGGATCCAAACTGACCAGGTTCGGCAAGCGCGTTGTGGATGGATATAATAAAAAGGCATCCAAGACCAACGTCCCAGTAGAAATGTTGTATAGACTTCCTTAGATTAGAGTGCAAGTCTGCAAGTAGTACGCGGAAGCATCAAGCAATAGAAATGATGAGATTCTCACCATTCCGAATCGTGCGGACGCGTCATTCACCGAACCATGTCACAGCTAGAATCGGAGGTAGTCCGGTTGCGGTAATATCTAACGATATAGCTCTTCTCCCCATGAATACAACCATCCCCGCCAATAAGTGGCTCGTTTTAATCATTCTTAAATTTGGATTAGTGAAAAGGGCAATCATCCAAAGACGAATCCAGGTCTTTTTGAATGATTTGGGAGCTATGGGAAGAAAATTTGGACGGATGCGAGTAATGAAAAAAAAAGGAAGTTAGGCCGTGTCGAGCGCGCTTAATAAATCGTTCAACCATCATCTTATCTTCCTATCCTCTCCCCCAGAAACATGTCATCATATACCTCACCAGCAACAGGTACCCAATAACAATGAAGTTTTGAAGACCACAGAGAAGAGGCCATCCGGACGTCTTTGGAGGTTATCGGGTTTCCCCGGAGAAGAGGGAGGAACTGAAACGGCTTTTCAATATCTCGATACTCAGCAAGCACAACCCACTATCTGAGCTGTCCTGATATGCTCACAAATGGACAACGATGACTTGCGGCGAGACCGTCGAGCGCGCTTAGATCTTTCTCCTCCTTGATAACAGAAATGACAGAAATATGCCACCAAAATCGGACGAAGAACAATCGGCATCAATTAGTTATCCGTTCACATCTACAACTCTCTCTTCCATTTTCTCTTCCGCCGAACTTGAAAGTGTCACAGCGACGACCTTTGCCCTCACCGAAAAGGACTCCTTGTCCAGCTGTTCAAGTCCTTCGCAGTCGTTTGCCAGTGGTGAGTTTGGCTTATTCTTGTTGTTTCACCCTATACTCGCCACCCATCGAAGTTCAGAACGGTTTCGCAGATTCTCCTTCCCCTGCTCCTTCCGATGTGCGAAGGAAGCATGAATTTTCGGTATAACTCACTCTTGTGTATCGCTGTTTACGAGCCCTAGCGAGTGCTGCAATGAAACAGCGAATAGGCTATCCATATGCGTTCTCGGATGAACATGAATCTTTCCGTGTTTCTTTTCGAAATCGCTACACATCGTTACGATTGTGTAATTGCCAGTGTCTGTTTATAAGAGACTACAAGCTTGCTTGACCCGTGCCTACGGCACGGGCAGAGGTCCTCAGGGTATTATTTTAAGAATATTTAGATTTTCTCCGTTAGTTCCAGATGAACATACCATTGATGCACTTTTGACAAAGAAAAGTTTGTAGAGAGTGCAATTCTCATTTGCTCTTCTTTGAACTTTTACTGTACACTTTCATACATGTTTTCTAGCATTCCATCAATTTACTTTTGCAGAATACTTAAACTGAAATATTCAGGACTTTTGTGAAGTATGCTTTTCCTGGTGCATTTGGATTCATCGGTCTTGGTACAATGCAATAAATTTTCTTATATGTCCCAAGCCACATGCCCTAAGTATATTTGAGAAGGATAACTATATCCTGGAGGTTGGAAATGAAGTTGAGCATTCATTCAAGAGCCAGCAAAGGACATTGGAAATGCACTTACAGAGCCTGCCAAAATCAGAGTGCATTGCCTGCCAATTTTTGATGCATCCTGGGAACACTCAACATTCTCTAAAACCGCTAAATTCTGCAATTGTATATATTCTAATATACTACCAAGCTTGAAGACATTTCATCAAGTTTTACAAATATTTTTCAGTATGGACATTTTTGAATGCATTACTGGTATGTTCCTAGTATGAGGACAAAATTTAACATGTAAATACGAAGGCATTGATTCAAAATTTATGAAGAATAAGTGGAATAAATGAAATTTAAGAGTAAAACCATACTGGAGAGAAACTTGTACTGTAAGGGTTTCTCCCTTACACTAACCTCTGCTGACATCCTGCTTGAAGTTGACTCACTCACTCAGCCATAATACATGTACAGTATTTAACCACTCCTTTGTACATGATCACTCCTTTGTACAGTAACATTTTCCAAAGCCAGGATGCATCTGGGTAAGTACAAATGGTGTTCAAATTTAAGATATGTGATGTATCAAGGTGCAACACACTCAACTATGTACATATTCATGTATGCCCTCTCAGGGTAGATAGATTGGTATAATTTTTATAGGAAGCCAAAAAAGGAAATCAGGTATCATTCAATCAATAATTTTTTTCATGGTATAATTTTGTTGTCAGTAGATGCGGATGAGCTTTACAATCATGTAGATATCCATATGTTGGTACTTGACACCAATATTTCAGGAGAAATTCAAATTTTATAGTTTTGATGAGAATAGGGAAAGTGTTCATTGAGTGTCATATGTGATATTACGGAGGTCCTGGGGCCCAGGATAGGTGTCATTCAGATAGGTGCACTGTAAAAACATTATTTTAGGCACAGAGCGCATCTCAAAAGATGCCAGAACCGCAGAATGGGGTGTACAAAGGAGTGATTTTGACCATTTTTGCTTATCCAAGAACAATCCTGCCACATACATCCATTTCTCCACCAAATTGAATGCAATTTTGGGATTTACCCCTTCTGATACCCAGCTTTCGAATGGGACACTCATTAGAGTACCAATCTTGGTAGTTTATGCGTAGTGAGCAAAATATGGATTTGGTGTACAGAGGAGTGGTTAAATACTGTATGTCTTGTCACTCTGCAGTGGGCTCTTGAAGGATTAACTTTTACATGCATAGATTAAGTATTTTATCTCATGTCAGATTAATTACATTTCTCCTTTATTTGCCTTAAATTAAGTAGTTCCAACTAAAATTTTCACACAAACTGCTCTGAACTGCAGAATCATAAGTGGGTGTCTGAAGTAGAGGCTTTAATCCATTGCTCAGGACAGCACCACCAATAGTGTTTTCATGAAACTACAGTATAAATTTGAAGGTCAGATTGCGGCGCCGGCCGCGATGGCCACTGCGTGGAGCACTGGGGGTTCCCCCAGACCCCACGCTGCCGCGGGCCCGCTGCGCGGAGCTTATGCGGCAGAGTGCTGAAACAGACGGCTCCGCCGGGAAACGCTGGCCGCTGCGTGCGCGCTAAACTTAGTTTGACAGGTTATTACCAATCTGCTGAGTTTGAATGTTAGCGCCCTGTCTTCATTTTAAGTATAGGATTTTGAACATAAGTTTACACCAACCTTGTCACACGCAGTACATCCTGCCTCCCTGAGCAATGGTAATATTGGGGTGGTAGAGATGGTGCTCTTGGGCGACACAGTCAAGTTGGAGCACCCCTCTCCTCATCAACAGCCGAAACATCCCTGTCCACATTCCATCAGAGTAGTCAGTTACAGTTGGTTGGTGTACACTGGGACCTGAAGGACACGCCCAATGCTTCAACAATAAAATTCGTATCTCATTTCAAGTATTGTACTGTTGTCTCAATCATGAACTTGGTAACGGGGAATGGATGCATTGCTCTTGTTTGATACTGTACATACATTATCTTTCAACACCATACATGTACATATGTTTACAAAGGGGATACTGCTGAACTAACTCGTAGCATCCCGAGGTCTCCTCATCATCGGTGGTTCAGGACCCAGCAGCAGAGTCCAGCCTTCCATATTCAAACTGGGTGACAACCCTCTGAAATACACATTATCACGCAAAAAATCAACCCGTTTCACAAAATCATCGTTCCTCGTACCAAGATGAGGTCGACTATGATGCGACCTCAGCACTGTTTCCTTGATCTCGCTATCCCACTTGTCAAACTCACTATGTCTGACATGCTGCTGAAAGTTGTCGAATATCCCAAGGAAGAAATCCTCGCAGGTGATGCCATCCCGACTTTGAATCATTACTGGCCACTGTAGCTTGTGCTGTACGTTCCATTCTGGCGCAAAGGCGTAGGAACAAATGTACATGTGTGTTACAAAGGGATATGTTGCGGGTTGACAAAGATCATTCTCGAAAACGAATTCCAGCTCCCCGTTGTCAGTGAGGAAAAAGATCAATGAGGTTCGGTGCGAGATGTTCCAATATATAGGGGTGTAGTCTGGGATTGAGACAAGACTGTGAGTGAGGAGGGGGTTCAGTTGTAATTCCCAAGGGAAGGGAAGAGGCTCATTTGGGTCGACGCGTTTCCATAGAGCGGGGCGGGGCGGTAAAGAAGGATGCTTTCGTCCTGGGATCCACCGTTCAGGATGTGGTGTACCATCGGAACTGTATCACAATCAGGTCAGACGGGAATCCACAAAATACAGATAAAAAGACCTTTTCAAATGATCAAACACCTCTTGCAGATCAAGGTCGACGGTTAAATCAGGACCAGGTGCTATAGATGCGCCACACTGATTAGATCTTTTGGAACCTGAATACGAAACTGATGACTTACAGAGGTTGTTAACCTCTACTCCATTAACGCAGGGGCGTGCATAATAAGACCAGGCCTTCCATTCAGAGAGCGGGATGGGCACCGATGTTGTGAACTCGAGTTCAGCAGGATCATATTGTTCAATCGGCACATTCAGCACTCTAGTCCTCGACGTGGACCTCGACGACCCTGGGCAATTAGAAACAGTTAGTATTCACCGAAACCGCCTGGCTTTGGATGAATTGAAGAAGCATAGACACGTTGCAGAGGACTATGTACTTACTCAACAGCCTCTTGATGAACCGGAAGAAAGACAGATGGCTTTGTTTACGCCTTTCCGGTAAGGCTTGCGAGCTGATCTCCTGAATGTGGAATTTGAGGACTTTCCTAGTACGCTTACTAGGTGATGTCGATGTCGATGTCGATGTCGATAGCGCTGAAGATAACCAAGATACGGGCGATCCAACTTTGGAGGGAGGGAGCTGCCTCGCCGGGGTCACAGGAGAAGGAGCCCAAGGTGTAGAGAGGTCATCAACGGTGCGTTTGTAGGTAAAAGCGTGCGGTCTATACTCGTCCAGCAGCATGCAGCAAAGCAATAAGCGGGGAATCGTTGAAAAGAAAGCATCAGGGAGACAATTGTTATTGAGAAGCGACCACGCTTCTAACATGTGGCATAGACATGAGAGATGCCGTGGGGTCTCCTCATCATCCTAACATTGGGTTTTGGTGGCGATTAACAAACCCTTGTACTGTATTCAAAATACAAGGTCACCAAGCCCCCAAGCTAGTACAAGGTTGCAGGGAATTAACTTGAGAAGGATTTAATGCGATGGTTTCATATGCAGGCTTTCTATCACCCCAAGATTACTGTTTTGGAGCATGAAGCTCAGCCAAAAACTTGAAAGGAAATACGTTAGATAGGTTCAAAGGTGGAAAACACACGGGTGCACTGGGAGCGCTGAGGATTTATCGTATACTGCGATTGTACCCATGCTTAAATTACCCCATGCTTAAATTGGTCCAAGAAGAGACTTCTTTCGTTTCTTTACTTTTGACAGAATTCTAGAAAAGCGTTCGGTAGTTATAAAAATGGGAATCGATTACCAAACATGTACACTCTCGCGCCTCGACTCCGCAATGACTGACTATAACGGCAATCCACAAACATCACAATCCGTGTTCCCTGCGCCGTTCTCGAACGTACAATGTGGGCAGATCTTGATGCCAGGGGTACCAGCACCTGAAGCTGGTCCCGAACCACCAGCAGCTGCTTGCTCTGCGGCGATTTGATCCAAGATGTCTTGAGGGATGTCGTCTATCGATCCGAGAGCAGAGCCTCCTGGTTGAGCTATGGGAGAAAAAAAAACATCAGTCCAAGTACGTTCTATTTTTGTTTTAGATGGAGAACAAAACTCACGAGCATTCTCCCTGGTAAATGTCATGAGAGTCTGCCACCCATCAGTAGCGAGTAGAGGATCCAATTGACTAGGATCAGTCATTAAATTCGGTGATGTAGCAACTTGCATGAGGATCTTCATATCATCCTACAAAAAAGCGCAATGTTAGCGCATATCTCACTGAACAGACAGGAGCCTTACAGGCGGAAAGAGCTGCGTGGTATCAATAAAAGCGATGAGATGCCAATCGCTCAACCATTTCGCCAGTTCAAACGCCTTTTGGGCCTCTCCAGGTTTCCTATGCCGACTATCGACAACATCCGGTGCACCTAGGGACCCTAATTGAGATAACACACGCTCGATTTTCTGGTCCTCCAGCCCGGGTCGGTTCTCTATGAGGAACTGTGTCGATTGGAACACGGGTACGGGGTTTTGAGGGAACCCGTGAGTGACCTGCGCAGAATAGCACGTCATTAAGAGCAAATCGATAGACTAGGTTAGACCTTACGTTCACCATGAGATACTCGACCGGGAAAGCAGGTTTAGCGCTCTTCTTCACCTCCAGGCCGTATTCGTTCTTGTAAGAGAAGAATACGTCAGGGACGTATCTCGCAGCGTCTACACTTCGATCCTCCTCTTTCACGCGAACAATACCTGGGTCGACGCTAGCTTCAATCATATCAGCTTCTACCATCGCAGTGGCTTGCTCCGACACCTGGTACGCAGACATATCGATAGCCCCGTCTTCTGTCCCTGTCAAAATCGCGGTCACAAGACGCGAGGAGAATTTTCCTGTGGAGGATGACTTTGAAAGCGTAGGATTAGACGATTGCATAATTGCCGCAAAAATCGCCTCTAATGAGGACATCAAGAAAGACCCTGGATGTCTTTTGTAGACGTTCTTCGTTCGGTCCTCTTCCATTGGATCTAGATCGGTGAAGATATAGCCGACGATGGTGAGAGGCGTTGAACCTTTGGCCGCTAAACTTCGGATACGGGGTTCATCTTCCCAAGGGAGACCCAATGCGAGGCCATCCAGTTCGCCTGCTTGAGGAGGTTCGTGAATCGCCTCTACGACAGCTTTCACTCCCATGGGTACTTTATCATAAGGCTCGTACCGTCCGATCAACCATCCGAACCGCTGCAGTCCAGTTCTCCGCCACGCTTGCAGAAAACGGTCAATGACATCGGTTGACGCGACTTCGAGATGATCGACCATTCGGAAAGGTTGAGACTGCAGAGTAATAGCGGATGGCTGACAGCTGGTACAGATTCCGGATGGCCAGGATGGATGATTGCCACTAGGACAAGGTACCTTTACGCGAAAGTCGAGAGGATTAAGCGGTGGAATGAACTGAGCAGCAGTTGATGATTTCGGAGTGATCTTTTGAAGATAGGCATGATATGAAAGATGCTTTATGCCATGTTCTTTGTGGTAAGCTGCATCGTACGGCTCCAATGGCATGCAGTAATCGCACATTCCTTTTGGACCGTGTTTACAAAACTGAGTATCGCGCTGGCGAGGAATCTTTCCGTCCTTTGTTCTCCAAAAAGCGTCTACGGTGTCTTCTTGCACTGACTCCCAAGGTCGCGGGGCAGCTTCCGCAGATGAAGAGGGTGCAGCCTGGCTGGAAGATGGCTGTGTGACAGATGAACCCGAAGCTTTTTCCTTGTATGTCACGAACACAAGGTCGCCATGGCTGTAATTGAAGGTATTAGAATCGCGATGAGAAGAATAGCAACGAACGTACTGAAATCCCAAGTTGGTCAATGTTCGTCCTTTCAAAGTCAACAACTTTGTTTCGTTCCCTCGAGGCTGGTTGGAGATCGTTACACTATCTTCATCGATATTGGCGGCATTTTCGAGGATCTATGTATTTAATAAACAGATCTATCGAGAAAAATTGCCACAAAATACTATACCTTTTCCATTAAAATCACGGCATCGGCACCAGGATCGAGTTCATGTCTGTAGTTGCCGTCTTTGGATCTAATTCGAATAAGCTATGAAGAGGTCAACTAAAAATCCGAGCGAATATCTGGGAGAAGCACTCACCATTGCAAAACACGTTAGATGGCAGTAAATGAACAAGATGTATTACGCGTCGGCCATACGCGTCATTAGCGCACGTGGACTTGGAAATGAACCAAACCGGTTCGTTCCAACTTCTACCCACTTCTTCCTCCTCCCGGCTAGCTAATATCCACTGCGCGACATTTGACAAGATCTTATCACCACTTAAATCCTCAAGCCTTTGAGATATCGCCTATGGTTTAATTTCAAAAAACGAACCAGTTAGCGCCCCATTGCGTTATGCCATCGCGGCTCTGGCGCAATCTTGAGAATAGATTGCGTGTCTATGTTTTGTACAAGGGTTCCAGTTCACCTGAACGATGGCATTTAATTCTGTCCTGGGCGTGCATAGATATGCTTTCCTTGAATCCTGAAGATAGACTTCCTGAAACATTGAACCCAAACATCGAGACAGAACTTGAACGCTGGCAGAAGCTCATTTTCTCATTCGATATGGACGACGACAAATCTAACAACCGTGCTTCATCATCTTCTTCTCATAATAACGCCTCTGGCTCACGAAACTCGCGATCTCGTTCGCATTCAGTCAATCAGCAAGGGTCACCAAATATACCTGTAAATTTATTTCTACTCATTCGGAGAACTTTACTTAAAGCAATGAATTATAGTTTCCTGCCAATGCAAACGTCCAGGACGCCGTTCTACTTGCTCAATTCGCGGCAGGTGCCGGGTTACCTCAACCTCAGACACACGACCCATCCTATGGAGTCCTGTTGGCTCTTCTGCAAGCTCAGAACTCTCAGCATTCATCGGCGCCACCTTTTCAGCTGGGAATGAACCCACAACAGTTATATGGACAACAGGCCGTTCAACTTCCGAATTTTAACCCTCAGACTCCTTCCCCTCCTTTGCAGTGGCCTCCTGCTTTCAATCAACAACACCACCAGAGTTTTCCATATAACCAAACGGAGATGCCTCAACACAGTGCGGGGTACGCTTCCTTGCCGCATATCAACACAAACGTTAGTGCGGGGACGTCCTCTGCGACGTTGGCATCGAACGCGGCACCACCTCCTTCCGCTACTTCACCTGGATCACCTGGCTCCTCAGATGCAGGCGATCCTAGCGTCACTGAAGATAAGCGACGTAGGAACACTGCAGCATCCGGTAAGCTTGCTCTCCACACATGTTGGACGTGTCGTTGATTTTCTCTTTCTCTCCAGCCCGATTTCGGATAAAGAAAAAACAGAGGAATCTAAACCTGGAGCGAACAGTGTCTGATCTCACTGGTCGCGCTGATGAACTGGAGAGAGAAGCTTCGGATTTGCGGCGGGAGAATGGGTGGCTGAAAGAGATTGTTATGTTAAAGGGTAGTCGGCTTGCTGGTCTCGATGTATCTCCGCAGACCCTGCCTAAACCACCAACGGAAGGAGATGCCTCATTTTGGGGGCCCGGGAGGGGGACGTCTTCACTTCCCACTGCTTCTTCTAGTAAGCAACAGGAATCTGAGGGCTCCGATTCCGAGGATGATTCAGACGAGGCTCGGGAAGGTTCGAAAGGAAGGAAGGCGTCGTCTAAAGGAAAGGAAAGGCAAAAGTAGTTATGTACTGCTGTCACCGAACCAGATATCGCCGCGCACTGCGCCACAGAGGCGGGAGTTTGAATTGCTTATGTACCAAAGTCGGGACCCTTGTAGAGTATTAGTAATCACTCCATGTCTTTTGGAAGACCACCTTCGATAAACTCTGGATTCAAAGTCTCTCCTCCAGATAGAGGCTCTTTTCCTTTAGACCACTATGGTCTGTATAAAGACATGATATTTCAGCCTCAATTGACTCGTTCTTCGTTGTTCCAGCTGAATGTAAAGAACAAATGACGCTTTACATGAATTGCCTCAAGGATAATTCGAGTACTTCAACAGCGTGTCGGGAATCTAGCAGGGAGTATCTTGAATGTCGGATGCAAAAGTGAGCGTACATCTGCTTGCTTGCTTTCTACCGCGTTTACTGATCTTGTGAGCAGGGGGCTCATGCAACGAGAAGACTGGCAGAATCTTGGACTGGCGAATGTGGAAAAGACTCCAGAGAAAGATAGCATTTCTATATCTACGAGTTCTCCGAGTAATTCTTGAAGCAACACATATTCTTCAAATCTTCTACTACGCCAGAAATGATAACTTTCGGCTCAAAATGGAAATTTACCACTCGAAAAATCAGGAGCACGTTCGTCCTCCCATTTGCTTCGGCATAACGACAAATGCCAACTCCGGATTCCCTTTCGGACATGTACATTCACCCCCTAGCCAAATAAGCATCATGAACGTTTCTCGGAGCGGGATGATGAGACGATCAAGGACAATCAGTTATAAATTTTTGAGCCTGCAGTCCTCTCTCTGCAATCCTTTCTGCTCTTGACCCGCAAGATGGTTTCCGGTCTCTTTTTGAGCCTTTTGGTACTACCTGTGGTCTTTTGTACCCCCGGTCAGTATCCTCTTCAGCAGGTGCTTTCCAAGTATTTCGATGTTCAGGCAAGTTTAAAAACAACTTTTCGCGTCTTTTGAGTAGAATTAGACTCTAGTTCTCTAGGCGCATCGCGGAGGACGTGGAAACACTGTCGAGAGCATTCTTCCGGCGTTTGCATGGTGAATTTGCTTTGTGCTGGTCCTTGCAGACGACCTCAATTCACTCAGGGCTTTGATCGATGGTGCGACTACGCTCGAGCTGGACAACGGCATAACAAAGGTGTGTTTCATACCCTTCTTGCCTTGGCTTGATTCCGAGTCAAATCTCTTCAGGACGGTGAAGTAATCGTATGGCATGACGAGAACATCATTGCGGAAAAGTGTCAGGATACTGGTCCAGCTTTCAAGGATGATCCCGAATTCCCATACGTCGGAAAATTCGTCGCAAACCTCACTCTCGCACAACTTCAAACGCTTGATTGCGGTTCGAAACGCCAGATAAATTTCCGTGCGTATATAAATAGCTATCTTTCAATCTAATCCTTGACGTTGAAGGCTTGTGAATTGTATGCAGCTTTGCAATCAGTTTACCCGGGCGTCAGGATATCGACGCTGAAAGAGCTTTTTTCTTTCGCCGAATGTGCTGATCCTGATTTTCGAATCCTTTGGAATATCGAGAGCAAAGTGAACCCGGTGTCTCCGAATCGTACACGCAGTCCCGAAGATTTCGTTACGAAGCAGCATCAAATTTTTGTCAACAGTCCGTATCGACATTCAATAACGGTGAGCTTATTAACCTTTACCCTCGCCGTTCTTGCCTAATCCTCTAATCACAGTATCAAAGCTTCGACTGGAGAACGCTAGTAACTATGAAGGTCTGTCTATACATAGATTGTGTTCCTTTTGCTGATATAGTATAGGCTCTAGACCCCTCTATCCCAACCGCTGCTCTTATCGATCTGTAAGAAACGTTCTTTCAGCCACAGTCGCATTTGGGAATTGACTTTGACCTTTTATAGAGAATCTACCGAGACCGACGATAATGGAACCTCGCCGTGGTTAGCTGGTATCCGTCTAGATTCCTTCAAGGGCGACTTGAGTGTCCAAGTCGCCAGCGCGGCCCATGCGATAGACGCAGATATCCTTTCACCTGCCGATGTAGCATCTTTTGTTGTCGATCCAACGCTTCCTGAATACGTCCCATTTACGACGCGAAGTACGGTTGAGCATGCACACGATTTGGGTATGCTTGTTAAGCCGTGGACTGTGAGCTTCATTTCTTTTTCAAGTGACCGTAATAATCAATGTTATACACACAGGTCAACCGTTTGAGCATTGCGGAGCAGCTCCTAGACTGGAACGTTGATGGAATAATCACAGACTATCCCAACATGATGCGTCGGCTTGTCCAGCAACGGAATCGCCCAGTAGCACCAAAGTATCCAAAGAAGAGGGTATTAGAATGCCTCAACAGGCACTTAAAGAAGGCAACTCCGTGATTGGATGTTTGATTCACTTTCGGAATCGTAGAATTGTCACTTCAGATTGCATATGTAGATAAATTATTTTGTAAATTGAATGCAGAAAAGTATACGTAGTCTTTAGAGTTAGATTATACACGAAGAGTATGTACATTACTAGCAGCGCAGTTAATTCGAGACCCTTTCAAGTCCTTCCTTCGTCCGTAAATAGTGTCTCTTCCGCATCAAATGTTACCTTTGGCCCCATGAAGAAACATTTATATCCAAGTTAATACAGACCCGCCGCCGCCTAAAATCGATCGACTAACTTGGGGTGTAACCAAGGCTACGTACTAGGCTAAGCGGATCGCTTCAGCTCGCATTCTTTCAAGTACGAATAATGTTTCTCCGGTTGAGCAATCCCCACCTCTTCTCGTCGGGACATACTGAGCACGCCACCAACACGCCACCCAGCCATACTTTTTTTCGATCGCTCAACTCTACTCCGGCACATCCAAATATTTATTGAAAACCATATGTGATTTTGCAGGCTGCATAGCATAATACTTTCTGACTGGTTTATAGGACTTTGAGAACTTTAAGGAGGTAGGTCTTTGCAGGCTGCATTGCATAGTCATCAGCAAAACCTGGATAATTGCCATAGCTGTTATAGCAAGCCATAGCAGTCATAGAACTATGAAATGCTATGAATTGCTATGGGTAGCTATGAGTTACTATGAGCTTCCTGAATTATATTGCCTGTTGACAGATGTCATGCTCTATAGCAATCCATAGCAATCCATAGCAGCCCATAGCTCTGGATAGATGGGGACCTTGCTATGGGTGCTATGAGTGCTATGAGTGCTGGATAGCACTATCCAGTGCTGTCCAGTTCACCCAGGTTTTGCTGATGTAATACTTTCTGATTATTTTATAGGACTTTGGGAAACTTAAGGAGGTAGGTCTTCTCTGCAGTTGATATCACTAATACCTTCTGGTCAGGTTTATAGAACTTCAATAATTTTAAGAAAGAGGTTGTGAGAAAGAAGGTCTTTGCTTTCTCTCTTTTCTACAATCTGCATCGCTGATACTTTCTGGCTGATTATTATAGGATATTAAGAACATGCTCAAGATGTATATACCCTTCGGCGGCCAGGCTGGCCCAACGCACTGTTTGTCAATTCCCATCTGCATTTTTCAATTTTATTGAATTTAGTACCAACTTGAATAGCTGAGATCCCCGCTGTCCAAGAAACCCCTAACCTTTCTGATGCCATGCTCGCGAATCCCTCGAAACAATGGGCCAGTAAATAATTTCATTGGTACTCATTCCTTGTACTCGTACTCAATTGTCATGATTGTCTATGAATGTCACTTACAATTGCGACCCGAACTGTCCTCATCCTGTAAACTAGATTTTTTTCAACCGCTGACCCCTCGGACGAGGGTAAGAGATTTCGCCTCTTTTTGTTCTTTGCGTTAATTTATCCTTAGCGCCGCTAACGCGGCAATCCCCGACAGGCCTCTGCCTGAGACCTCGAATCGCGCCAAGAGAAACATAGTTATTAGTATTAGAGGGTAATAAACGTCAATCCTTGGTCGTTTCTGCTCCTCGTATCTGTGCTTATTCAGCCTCTGCTCCGCGAAGAACTACGACCGCTACTCAGCATCTTCCTTCTTCACCGACTATTATTTTATCTTTACCTTCCACAGAATATCTCAAGAAAGAAGAAATTGACGTGGAGCTACTGCCGCCAGAAGACGCCAAGGTTATCATCATGGATAGAACTGCAGAGGTACAGAGCTCTAGTTAAGTACTTGAATTCATTCGGAACTGATCAATATTCTTGTAAGGTAGAGAGCATCCATCTCTCGCTAACGTCAGCTGACATTGTCACACGGCTGTCACTTACCTATATATAGTGAAAATCACTTTGAAAATTCAATACATAACATTCCGCACTCCCTAGAGCTTATTCCTTCCATGTATTGCTTAAGATACTATATAAGTAGTTACAAACCACACCGGAAGTTATATGGATAAACGTTGAGATAGATGATCCCAACTTATTGCCAGAAACACTGTTTTAGGAACGCCTCTCCCAAATTTGTATGTCTGCTTGAAACCTTGGGTGCTACACCCTCCTAATCATATTTTAAAGGGATGCATGGCACGGATTTATGAGGCAGGTTTGGGTTATTATTTGAGCTAATTATCAAGAGAATTTCACTATATTAAGATGTCACACATGATGCACGTGATGTTAGCGAGAGATGGATGCTCTCTACCTTAGCAATTACAGAAAATCTCGGAGCGAGAGAAAGATCCAAATGCTTCTCTTAGAGTAGCTGTAGAGTCTGGGGGCTGTCACGGCTATCAGTATAAGATGGAGCTAGCCAAGACAACGATTAGTGAGTGGTTCTCGAATCAACTACTAATTCAACTCCGTCTCATTTTCCTACCAAGCCAATTCTCACATCCTACTATCAAGCCCGCAAATATTGTTGTCGATGCCGTCTCTCTTACGTTGCTAAATGGTGCGACGATAGATTTTGCAACTGAACTCATAGGGAGCAGTTTTAGGATCTCTGATAATCCGCATTCCAATGGCAGTGGATGTGGTTGCGGAGTCAGTTGGGAATTGAAGACTTAGGGAAGACCTTGGAATATACTCATGATATTAGCAACATCGCACGTTGACAGAGACCAAGTGGGCAATAACGACAATTGCTCAAAGTAAATTTCAGTAACAGTAGACATAATCGTTGCTTCTTAACGGTCAAACGCCAACGTCGGATAAAGACAATGGTAGCAGACGAAAAAAGCAAGCGGAGGCAAAGCGCATATTATAAATCACAGAGCGTGGGAGAAAATTGTAAAGTTTCAGTTCTTTTTCGTTCGATCATTGTCTACAGAACCCTCCCTTCCTAATTTACTAAACGCCTCTCCCTAGATGGCTCTTCTCATCCGTGACATCCTCTCTGTCGAGAAATCCAAAGCTACTTGATTCAGACAATGCGGTCTCATAGTCATCGTACGAGGGCAGAAGAATTATTTTTCGAGTCTGGTGCATATGACCTTCGTGTGTTTGACCGAAAGAAAAAACCTACATACTGCATACTGAATTCAAGCTCTCGTATCAGACTAAGTATGCACAAAGAGTTCAGAGACGCCAGACTTTTTTGTACTGATACAACATAAGAGAGGTATATAATTACAATAATGCACAACGTAAAGTCATTACGGTTCATATTTTTCTGGTTTTTCCTGAACAGGAAGCAGCCCTTTCCCATTGATATCCTCATTCTGTTGCCGGTGATGCAACCCAACTTCTGGTTGACCATGTCGATCCCCTGCAGCGACGGGTCGCTCAGAAGAAGAATCAGCGCTGAAAATTCCATCCGCAACATCTCGTCGAATTTCGATATAATCTGTGGCGAATTCACCAATCTGAATGTATAAAATGGATCAGATACAAGAAGCATATTTGTTCGCACATATCACGAACCTCTACTTCATCTATACCAAGGCACTCGTCTTCAGGTGTAGTTCTAAGCTTTAATCCTGGGATCATGTCAATAGTTTTTGCTAGTATAGCAGTGACAAAAAAGCTATATGAGCATGTGGCGCATATGTACGCGAACTGTTTGTAAAGTTGTTTCCAGTTGTGGTCCATGAAACCCCCGAGTGTGGATGTGTTGACGCCGTCAAGAGAAATGATCTCTTTCGTGCCAAAGAATCCATTCAGGAAGAGACCGATGATACCACCGATGGCGTGTTCAGCGAATAAATCGAGCGCATCATCAATTCGAAGTAAGAACTTCACTAGAGAGGGGCTTAAGATAGGTACTTGTTACAATTCTTGAACTGGAACACTTACATTTCGTAGCTAAATTGCATAAAGCGCCTGAAAGGATGCCAATGATGACTGAAGCCCATGGATGCACGTATCCTGATGATGGCGTTGCAGCGACCAGACCTGCGATAGTCCTGAGCAAAAGCCAACCATACTCCAACGTCTTTCGTATCGATAGTCCATTAGACACCAAACCATGCCGCCGAATGAAGCAGCCAGCATTGAATTCCAGATGGCGATGATTGCGCGAAGATTAGCACCACTGAAAAGAAGATTTTTTTTTGGTCTGTATCGCGCGAAAACCTCGGTGTGAATGACTCTTACAAGGCTGAACCTCCATTGAATCCCAGCCACCCAAACCAGAGTAAGAACGTCCCTAAAGAAACGAGCGAAACATTGTGAGGGCGGAAATTGAGCAGCTCCTTCTCTTGTCTCCGGCCAAGGACCATGGCAAGTGCTAACCCGCTGACACCACTACCGATTTCAACAGGACCTCCGCCTAGACAAGGTCAAAATATTAATAGCCATACAAAGTAGGCGTTTGAAAAAACAAACCTGCAAAATCAAGCACGCCCCATGAAAAAGCCCAGCCCGACTGTCCCCAAGCCCAACATGCTAATGGACAATATACCAATGTCATCCAAACAAAGGTGAAGACCATCGCCGGTAATAACCGGCCGCGCTCTGTATTAACATACATTCAGTGCTTCTTATCAGAAATCCGGAGTGGTATATGTGTATATATACGCACCAGCAATCCCACCCATCAGTATACCAATAGTCACGCAGGCGAATTCCATTTGGAAAAAACTATACAAGATTTCCGGAATAAGAGGTGAGCCAGGCGAAGGGTCTCCCAGCACTTTCATCAACCCAAAGTTGCGTAGATTGCCAATGAAGCCATTTGTAGCTGAGGAGGAAAATGCAAGGGAATAGCCCCAGAAAAACCACTGAAAGATACCGACAGCATTACTCGCTAAAGAGATTCAGATTTTCTGGGAGGGGGGAATGAATGATATCGGAGGAAGCACCTGCGACGGCCCAAATGAGGGATACTGGAAATGCCGCACCACGTTAGACTTGAGAGAGGAAAACTATAGATGAAAAGTTGCTTACATGCACTTTTTCGTCGAGCAAGGCCAGAATAAAGGAAAGCTGCGATCATAGTTAGCGCAATCTCTTCACGATCATCGGTCGTATGCCGCACGCACCTATTCCTGGAACCATGAGCAAGACCATAGCTCCCGCCACGATGATAAAAGCCACATCGCCTCCATCGTACCTAGAACTAGATGAATGTAAAAGTTTTCGAGTCATACGCCGCAGACGTACGAAGTTGAGGTGGCTCCTACCGATAAAAGAAGTCGAAGACGTCAGTCACCCGGCTCTTCAAGCAGATCTCGAATAGAGAGACGTACGACGATTCAGATTTTCAGCAGGTGTACTGAGCGCCATGGTAAATCTGGGAGGGAGGTGATAGCTTGGGAAAAGAACTAGAGAAGCTTATCGCAGAATTCTATAGTGGAAGTGGTGCGGGAGCTCCTCCTGATGAAGAAATGAGGTCACACAATGCTGGCAAATGGGATTTAAACCGAAAATCGCGAGGAGCGAGGACGGATGTAATACGTTAGGATTATGAAGTTCAAAGTTCTGGCAAATTGGCGCTCGCCCTCAACATCAATCCCGAATAGCACCGAAGCCTCGCAGGTCTTTGAAGAATATATATTTACGATCTAGCAAGGTTAACGAGTACGATGATACAGTGCAATAATAGAATCCTTTAACTTAAGCATTTTTTTAAGAAGCAATTTTCAGCAGTCCCATCCAAACACGAAATCGCTTTCTTTCACAATAGCCTCCTTTGTAGATCCAGAGATACGGGGTCCACATATACTCGACCCACCAAACTCCTCGTTTAGCAAAAGATCAACGACGTTTCGAGATGCCACGGTTTCAGTCTCCATTGTGGAGATGAATCTACACAACACATGGTCAGTATCATCATACCAAAAGATAGCTAGTACACTTACGGCTCGAACGCATTCACATAGAAAAATCCCTGGTCAAGCTTCGTTGGAGGGAACTCCGACGTCGGGGGGAGCTTGGGATATGCGTCAAATTCTGCCTTATGCACCCACCCTACTTGTCCATCAAAGAGAGACTGCAACCACTCATCTTCCACAGGTGCTTCACTGAAAATCTTCACTATCCACTCTGTCTCGCTGATTTTTCCATGATACGAGATCGAATTGAACTCGGGAGCCTTGCCACCTTGACGAACTCCGTCATAAGTGGTTAAAAGCATGCTGGGTGCCTTGGCATCAGGAGACAATGAGAGGTATGTGCGGTTCATGCTCGGTGACGTCGTAGTGAGAAGAGTAACGTGGAGATGGACGTAAGGTTGTTTAGGAATCTGAGAAGCAATTGCGGAGGGGAGGATCAATGCCAGTTTGGTGGAATGGAGCGGCAAGGATGACGGCCTTGTAACCGGTAGAGCCTTTGTCACTGTTGACAATCCAGGGGCGAGACTTGGATTGCTTCTGGGTAATGCTAGTGACCTAAGTAAAAGAGCCAGATGAGATACACGAGGGTTGAGTACGATGCGAACACACCTTGGTGTTTGTGTAAACATTAGCACCAGAGTGGTTGAGGAAGCGTTCGAAAATCTGCCAGTTACCGCCTTCGATTTGAGTAGCACCGTTGGCTGCAATCGAACATGCAGCCTCGAGAGCGTGAATCGAATCAATATTCTACGGTCACTTGTTTATCATGGGCGCTCATGAAAAAAAGGAGCTACATACCTGGCCGTAGTTGACTCTGGTAGCAGCCTCTATTAATTCAAAGACGTATTGCTTAGATACACCGTTTTTGATGAAGTAATCCGCGCCCGAGCTCTCAATCAGGTCCAGCCATCCAAGGCCGATAGCAAGCTCCGTAATGTTATCCCATTTCGGAGAGTCGGATGAGTAGAGTGAGGTGTATTTAGAGACCATGGCGCTGACTCTAAATGAACAAAGTGATAAGGATGTGCCGAAAGACTGGAACAGACTGTACTTGCAATGAGTCCGCGCGTCTAGGTGACAGAACCCCATATCTCCAGACAATTTTTAGCGTATCCCACCAGCCTTTTCCAAACTTGAAAAATGGTTGGAACATTGACAGTTTCAGTTTCAAGTCATAGAACGCTTACATTGACCCTAAGTTCCTCTCCATCCCAAATCCCAAGATTTGCGTCGTCGCTGCTGAGATCTTTGAGCGTCAAATTGAACTCTTGCGCGGCTCTCCATAGATTTTTGTTAGCTTTTATGAAAATGGATCGCGCCAAGTTCGACTGGCTGTGAAATAATTGAATTAGTAACTCTATAAACAGTTACTTTAAAAATTAATGAATGACGGCGTACCTTATAGGTATCGTTGTCATAAGGGTATACTGTAAGACTCCCTAGAATTTGATTGAGTAGGGACAAGCACACAGGAATAAGAATACCAACTTCCTCCAATACGAGAGGTTTTCTCGTACACATCCACCTCAACATCGACGCCAAAACGTTCTTGAGCTTTAGAGATCCAGAAGCTGGCAGAAGAGCCTGCGGCTCCAGCGCCCACAATTGCGACACGAGGAGTTCCACGAGGAGGCTCGTCGTCTTCAGGCGAAAAAGTACTCTGAAAGAACGGAACTTTGAAAGGAAGTTGCAGTTGTAGCGCCTTGACCCCCAATGTGGCCGATAGTAGAGAAAGAAGTAATGCAGTTCGCATAACTACCCTTTGGTTGCGAAAGAAGAGTAAAATAGACGCCGAATTAACTGCACGCGCTCATCCAAATTTAAAGCGCTGAGTACGGGCTCGATAATGTCACACTGCTCCGACTTCGCTCCGATTATCTCTTCTTCACTCTCACCATCGGTAATGGCTGACGCTTCTGAAGCTGAAGCTGTAATCGGTCTTTTCTCCATTCCTCCTGAACTCTTTCATCACATTCTTACCTTTTGCCAACCCAAGGATGTATCTACATTCTCCAAAATCTGCCGCAAGTTTTTCGACCTGGTTTATCGCACCAGATGGTGATCAATTCATCTGGCGCGAGATATTCCTCAAAATCTACGACGATCCTCGTAAATCTGTGCGAACCCTTGTAGCTGAGGAAGGCTCTTCTTCTGCAGCATCCTTCAATTGGAAGGATGAATTGCAGCGTAGAACAGAGGCAGAACTAGTCGCACGTCAGGCACAAGATGTAGAACCCCAAGAGCTGGTCCAGGAACGACGACGAGCATTGGAAACATTTGTATCTGCATTACAACAGGCTCCTCCTGCTTTCGGAAGATACTTCTACTTCTCTTAACCTTTCCTGGCTTGACCGAGTGCTCCGAGAAACTCACATGCTCAATACATCACCTCTACAGACAGAGATCCAACTGCATTCGCTTCTGAGGGCCCATATTTCCCTCACTCATGAAATACATGGCGACGAGGAAACTGAGAATGCTCTCAGTGCACGTCGAATACAGAGCCGATGTTTCGTTTACGATATACGAAACTATAAGCCTATAAATCAGTGGGGTCCTTTCCTGGATGATGGCTCTGTCAACTGGTTGCACATCGAGCATCTGGCTAATGTGGTACTGATCAACCTCCGGGAGCTCCCGCCCTTGTGGGCGACAACTATTCCGCCTCTCGGATTGGAAAACACAAGGGCCTATTCGGCGCCTGGTCCGCACTGTGATACTGATTGGGCAGGAGTTGAAGGTGATTTCTCTGTTGCATCGCAAGTGTCTCTTGATCTGACCCTAGATTTCAAGGAACTTGGCGAAGATATGTTTGTTTCATGGATTATCGGTATGTTTCAAATCATGTTCTGCGACATTACACTCACGTTATTCGCTCATCTCTAGCGATCTTTTTGGTTTGTGGCCATTTTCTTTGCACTCCAAACGTTGATGTTCTGATGTCTCTCACCAATAGCTTTCAATGTACGTTGAAAGATCGTTCCAATAGCTTTATACACTTCTCACAAACTTTCCATAGTATTCCAATGTCGCCGGAGGTCCGCGCAACCCTTTATTCTTCCACGACACCCGCTTCCGCGAAGCCACCAGGCTGATCGAAGTCAAACTCCATCTCATCAGCAAAGGCGAATTGCGCTTCCAAAAGCCTTCCTGCGAAGGTCCCAACTTGAACCCCCGGTACCCAGTATTATATTTCTCTGGAACCTCTCGAGGCGTTAGCGGTAATGAAGCCAAAATCGAGGGTACTGTGCAGATTGGTGTCGATGGGACGCCCAGATGGACTTTTGTCAGTGCTTATGTTGGGACCCATGTTTCTATTGAAGGAATTCTAAAGTCTGATAGCAGTATGATTTGATACAGGGTGCTGTGCATAATGGGAGTACGCTTTGGTGGTGTGTGTCGTCTGTTTTTTTCTTCTCTTGGAGGGTGAGATGCAATGTTGATATCCGGATCATACCTACCTAGCTCAAAGGGAGTACAAATCGGCGGTCCTTGCTAGCGCAACGGGAATTGTTGGCAGTTGGAGTACTTCGATGCATGATCAAGGTTCGTGGATAAGTATCTACGAGTCGCACATTATGAGCTTACTTAACGCTGCTATCCTTAGGTGATCCTGTTGGTGCGTATACTGGTCCCAGATATTTCAGTACGACACTGACGCCTCCGCCGAAGGACCTTTCTGGCTGTGGAAAGTACCACACGCTCATCACGGTGCTCTTATGGACTTTACATGACCACGGACAAGACAGTAGACCTGCCAAAATTTATTTGGACCTATTTTCGAACTCACGGGAAATATTTATCGATGTATGACAATGTTATATCTACCGTAGACGGGACACAGAATGTTGTACGATTGTAAGTAGTTGCTTATATAGTTGAACTTTTAAGGATTCTTTTATTTACTTGCAAGATATGCTAAGAGTCGCAATGATCCTTATGCGAGTTTTTTTCTCATTTCTCATTGCTGATGAGCGAGGGCGTTTCCCTTCAACCTCCAAAACCTTTTACGAAGATCGGAAGAAGGTCAGTCCAGGAAAGCCATTCGGCGTCACTTATTTTGCCTCTCGTTCGCGCTATTCAGAGGACGAGTCACGAAATCGACGACAGAATCTGCATCTGTCGGAGGCGCACTCGAACTAACCCATTCATGATGGAATGACTTTGACCTGTGTTATTGCTTTTAAGTTTTATCGTCAGCGTTTATGCGAATATTCAGTAGTAGTTTACACAGAGAAATACTCGTTCTTCCTCAAGCTCTTGTGCGCAATCCGAAAAAAATTCTACGCATGCACCTACAGCTCCACCATAAATATAGTACTCTTCTCCCTCTACGAGCCCTCAGTAACAACATCAGGGCCGCAGCTTCCTTCGTTTGGATCAAGAGCAAATGTAAAAGAACCTCCAGGTTGGACGCTTCCTTCGCCGCCCTAATGAAATGAATTATTGTTTGTATGTAGTACTTGACCAAATATATCACTTACCATAGGACACCCTTTAACGATGGAGTTGAGAGTGTTCTCGCAGTTCGCCAAATCAGGAATCACAGCATGGTTACCGAGGCCGTTCCACGCTGTAAAGTCGCCTGTTTCGGGGTGATGATATACAAGGATCGCAATGAGGAAGAGGAGAATGGAAGGGAAGAGAAGTAGAAGGAGAATTCCGTCAGTCTTTTATCCCAGACTCGAGGTACTTAGTACATACACCTGAATCCTGCAGGAGCATTGAAGCAGCGCGAGAAACTATCCGATACGTTCACCTAATAGCAATATTAGCTTGACAATGATACTGATTCGAGACTCGCTTACAGCAAGGATACCAGTACTAGATTCACAGAAATTGTCGATGAAGCTGCTGCAAGCTGAAGCTCCAGCTACGCCTGTACTGAAGCAGCTCGAAATGTTGACAGCGCTTTGCCCGAGAACGGGCGTGATGATGGTCAAACCGAGAGCTAAGGAGATGGCGATAAATGTCATCTACAAGGGGTATCAGAAAGAGATCGATAGTACGCTCTGGAGATTTACTTTGCGATAACTGGGTTGGGGGAGCATTGTTCAAAATTCCTCTGATTGAAGACTCTGGGGAAGATGCTCGTCTTTTTATACCTTATTCTCGCCGCATGTGTACTGTCTCTCGTGTCCCATGGCCAAAACAGTTGGTATCAAGAATATTGTGGCTGTCGTCCATCTATGCAGTGGCCTTCCAAGTTCCAAGGAGGTTCCAAGTCGGAACTACTGCTTCCTTCGTATTCCCTGTCGTTTTCTGTATGTAGGAAATACATCTAATCGCACCGCGGGACACGGGATGTCAAGGTCATTAAATATGCTTTATTAGCAGAAGTATTATCGCGATGCGAATCATTCTCGAGCTCTGAGACGAGTGTCAGGTCAGGGATGGACAGCTTGATTAATCTCAATAGCCTTGTACTTCCATATCATTGTACGTACGGGCCACCTCTTAAATCTGGAAAGTGGGTGCAATAAACCGCTCTCCTTGAGGTCCACATAATCGATCTTAATGATTGCAGTATTGTATATGCTCATACTTATCGCGATGGGAATCATCCTCGAGTTCCTCGAGGCTCCAAGTCGGAGCTAGTGCCTTCTTCGTATTTCCTGTCGTTTTCTGTATGTAGAAATACATCCAATCGCGCCGCTGGACACGGGATGTCAGGGTCATTAAATATACTTGGTTAGCAGAAGTATTATCGCGATGCGAATCATTCTCGAGCTCTGGGATGAGTGTTAGGTCAGGGATAGACAGCTTGATTAATCTCAATAGCCTTGTACTTAGTACCAGTAAGTATGTACGGGCGACCTCTTTTCCCTGAAGTTGACATTGAATCTGGAAAGTGGGGTGCAATAAATCGCTCTCCTCGAGAGTCGAGGTCCACATAATCGATTTTAAATGCTCACTATAACTAGTTCATGAGCGGGCCAAATTTGTCTTATAGGCGCCGCGGAAAATTAATGACTTTTATCGCGATGGAAATCGTCCCCGAGTTCTGAGCCAAGCGTCAGGTTAGCGATAGACAGCTTGATCAATCTCAACAGACTTGTACTTCCAGTAAGTACGGACCACTTTCAAGCACATTGAATCTGGAAAGTGTAAGTGCGGAGTAAAACGCGAGCCTGAGGTCCCTATGATCGATACTTTTCTATTGACGTACGAGTAATATGGGAAAGACGCGATGTGATTTGTAAGTTGGAAATTCATGAAAAGAATGAACCTTGAGCACCACCTTGTAAAAGGGTGTCAAGTCTGGAAAACGAGATTAGAATATATAGGTCGCGTCATAATATCGCTAACCAATGAACCGCAGAACACGTGAATTGTAGGCACATTCGAGTGACTGGGAGAGTGAAGCTTCGCTTTAGCGGGTCTTTGTACAGCTAGGGATAGAATTTACATCACACGTAGAAGTATCGATTAACTATATGCACCAATTTGTTCACAGCATCAATCTCGGCCTGGCGTCGTTCTCCTGGAAAGACGAGTCTCAAAACGCGATCCCACCCTGGAGTTAACGAACTACGGCTGTGCATAAAACAGTACTCCCAATAGTCTGGCCAAAATCCTGCCGTCGCCCAGTCGATGATAGCGGTGATAGTGCCGGTATTTTCATCCACAAGGATGTTGCCCGGATGGATGTCTGCATGAGCAAAACGCATGGAAGCGTTACGAGGGATGTGAGATAACAGTTCGTCCGCGAATGTTCGGTGCAGAAATCTGGAAGAATTTCACGATATAAACCGAGAAATTCTGAGTAGGAGTAGAATGGATGATCCGGAAGGACGTGCTTAGGAATGAAGCAATTGCCAGTGCGATACGGCCCTGAGGTTATGGAGCCTAAAGTCTTCGGCCGTATGGTGCTCATTTCGTCAAGAACATGCCTGAGTTGCTCGGAAATATATGCGAGTTGATCAGGAGTCATAGCGTCGATAACTTTGTCCAACGAGACTCCGGGACTTTGTTGCATACAGATATACCATACTCGACGCGGACGTACCGAAAGGGATTCTGGGTCATTTTGATCCTCGGGAAGGGTAGGATGAGATAAAATTCGCGTCACTGGAAAGGAAAATTGTTTCTGTGCATAGAGCGTTGCACGAACCTCTTCTGCAAAATCGCCACCAAACTTGATCAACACGCCAGGTGCCGATTCAACAACTGACCTGACGTAGCCAGAGTAAACTAAATTCGTGAGCTTGAGAGCGTGCAGCTCGTCGTATGAAGTTGGAGTCCATAAGCTGGACTCCAGTTCAATGTCGATATGTGAAATAGGGCCAGCCGAATTCGTCATCTTCCCTCCAGCGTCTGTTCGACAGTTTCCACTTCATCGTAGCTCGTGAACCCGCCGTTCTCCGAATTTGCAAAATGATGACCTACGGAAAGAGTCGAAATCGGTCGCGCTGAGCCGTGGTCGATATCGGGCACTACAGCG
Organism: Gymnopus androsaceus JB14; assembly: GCA_009733575.1. NCBI lineage: Eukaryota > Fungi > Basidiomycota > Agaricomycetes > Agaricales > Omphalotaceae > Gymnopus > Gymnopus androsaceus. Next base: position 61,992 of record ML769522.1, on the reverse strand, counting down.
ACACGGTATTTGGTCAGTACAAGGTGAAAGACACGTAATGACAAGTTCCAAGCTTGTCACCCCAACCCGGAACGCAGATAGAAACCTTCTTTCGCGCGCGCCTCTCCAGGCTATCGATATCGAGTTAGGCCAGAGGTGGAAAGAGCCAGCTTTCCGACAACAAGATTGATTCAGCACAACAAAAATGTGCTACATATGGACAGAAAAAATACAGCTTGGTTTCATATTCGAACATTATTTTCATCAGCGAAAGTTACAGTACCATTCGCTAATCACTCCAAAGTCGTTTTGAAAAAGGTGGTGATCTTGGTGTACACATCCTCGAACCTTTCAAGTCAATGTTCAGTTAATCGATGACGCAGAACTACTACTACGGAGGAAGGGAAACGTACTCTTTCTTGTTCTCTTCGTTCTTGAGATCAGCACGAGCAGCAGCCCAACCGTGGTGCCTGAAGGAGAGAATGAGTTTTTGTTTGTAGATCACACGAAAGAAAACCGGCATTCACATGGTTGAGTAATATTTGTGGTCACATTGAGATGCGAAAGGCTTCTTTGACAGAACTTCGACAATTTTTTCATACTAAAAATACTTGATGAGAAAACAAAATTCAACGACAGGGTAGAACTTGAATCGCCTACATCTTCAGATGATTCATCCTTTGACGGGTAAATTGCCAGTGGTACAGTCAACTTGCTCGAGTCTTCGACCGAGAGCATTCTGTATGTAGTTCATTCCATCAGTATACATATTTCAAGAAAGACGATCAGAAATAACTTGCGCAGGATGAATGATAGAAACAGCACTGAATGGCGTATTCTCCCCACTCGCAAGGATCGAAACCTTTCCACCCCAACAGAAGCCATACACACCAATCTTCTTCGCACCGTTCGTTTTCAAAACTTTTCCAAATTCAATCAGCTTCTCAACGTTCTTGGGTGGATTGGCTGTGGTCCCGAAAAAGTTTTGGAGAGCTTGCTTGCCTTCGTCGGTAGTGGGAGGGAAAGGGTCATGAGGGAAGGGACCATCGGGTTCGAAAAAGTCAGGCATGTACACGGTGGTGTTCAAAGTGGAGGCGATGATATCTGCGCCTTGTTGGGTCTGTTATTCGACGTTGAGCAGCTTATCATCAAGCTCATCGATCGCGCCAGCTTACCTGGGGAAAGTAGCCAAAGATATCGTAAACACAAACGATAGCATTAGTACTCGCATCTGGACCAGTCACATAGACCTTGTCGAAACTACCGAGACTTTTAAAAGTGCCTTTGGGAGTATAATCAGAGAGAACAGCTGGAATGGTGCAGCAAGCCACGTTTGTGTTATGAGTGGTCATTTTTCGTTTGGATGGAGGAAGAATGTGGCGAAAAACAGAACGCAATCTGGGTATCATCGAGCTTTGCATCCGACTTTGTTTAATAGCGTCATTTATTATTTATACTGGTAGGTTGCAACGTCATATCATTGATGATTCTCAGCATCCTGGGACGACCAGATACCAATCGAGTAATACCAGGAGAAAACCGGTCGAATTCGTAGCACTAGCAGGAAGAATGCGTAGCAGGAAGAACGCAGGAAGAACGCGGAACGATTCGGTTCGAGCAGGAAGAGTTAACAGAAGCGCCCAGAGCGCTTGAAAGTACCATCAAATTCCCACGGAATTTATATTTAGTCTTCGACGCTAAATTTTTACTCTCTATTCATCCCTCCACCAGCTGCAGCATTTTATCGCTCAGTAACTCTTCTTCGTAGCGTTCAAGTTGGGTACCATGGCTGAAGGGAAGAAGGATGTTCATGGACTCAATTAAGCCGGAGCGTCTTCCAGGTCAAACAGCCGACTCTTGGAGACGGTATGGGAGATGCTTGACTATGCGGTCCTCACAAATTCTCCTTATATGATTACATGATTTACTTTATCCGAATGTGCTACATATCGCAAACGAATCAGTGACGAGCTACCAAGTCCGGGCAAACCCTGTATCCCACTCCCAGTCCTGCTCTTCCTTGAACACAGACATGGTCATCGAAAAATCTTTCATTGTTGAACATGTAACTACATAAACTACAGATACAAACGAATCATCTCTTCGTATACAAAGCAATGTATCGTACGGGTTAAGCATTAGAGTCACAGTCATCAAGCATCAGTTATCGTCCCAGAGCGAGTCCAGCCTCGTTCTTCGCATTCCAACCATAGAACATCACAACTCCGAGCATAATTATCCATGATAAGTTTTTTCCTTCTTTACAGTCGTAAAGGCATCCTCAATGACGATGGCGACGATGTCGGCGACGGCGCATTCCAATAGTGCTGAGGAATAAGCACAGGAGAACCACCAGGTATTCCATAATAAGTCCCATAACCTGGTAAGGTCTTGCGTTAGCGGAACGCTGCAGTTTGTAACAAGAAACGTACGAGGTAAATGATATAGTTCCCCGTAACAGGGTTGAATTGTGGAAGATTGGGGTTTGACGAGGGTTCAGAGCCGAATATGTCAGAGGATGACCAGGCTTCTAGGACGGCATAGGCTACTCTTACGCCGAGAGGGAGTAGTGCGACCATTAGTCCCTTGAGAAGCTACAAAGAGGGAGTTGGTTAAACATTGAGCGCATCTAAAAGATATGCAACGTACGTTCCTCCGATACGATCTCATAAGATCATTGTAAGACCAGCTCAAGAACGTCGCGAATACTATCAAGAGATAGGAACCAGCGTATATACCAGCAGCTACCCGTCGCAAGATGAGACCCGTGTTGGCATCGGGGTTGACATGAGTTCCAAGTAGACCTCCTGCGATGCTGAGAGCTAATGCGAGCACGGCAAAGAAGGCAATGAGCCGTAGGATGTAGGTGGTTTGACGGTATTCGGATACCGTATGTTGACCGCTAAAAGTACGGTTCAGTGAAAAGAGTCTTGGATGATGAAATATACCACGTACGCCAATCCCACGAATCCAAGAAAAGAAAGCATAAGCAGTGCGAGTCCAGCAGGGAAAAGGATGTATGCTGCGATAAAGAGGTTGATATTTGACGGCTGAACCAATTCAGCTGCAATTATCAATGCCCCTCCAGCAATTCGTGCTTTTATGTTTGATGACAATTAGGAATAGAAGAGCCAGAGCCAGGATCACATAGGACGTACCAAGAGAGAAGAAAAATAAGAAGAAGTAGCCTAATATTGATCGTCAATGTATATTCCATTGGAGATTAGAACTTGGAAGTAAGTACCCGCATCTTTTTCGAACGCGTGTCGGACGGTAAAGAAAAATGTTATCACAGCGATAGGGACGTAGAAGGCGAGCTGAGCGGCGCCAATGTCGCCTCGAATGTCTAGAGAAGGAGGCATCACGTCTGCAGAAGAAAAAGCTCCGCGAGCGCCAAATAACTTGAACCTTTGCCAAATGGATGTATCAACCTCGGGTTCTATATCTTATCTTATCTCAGCTCTATCGTCGACGTACCATGGGCTTCCATTACAGAGCTCGAGTCTGTTGTGCAGCTATATTTGCCGACGAAACGACTCCAAGTCCAAAATTAACTAACTCGTCGACAGCTTCCGCTTGACCTATGGAATCGAGCATGGATGAAGCTTCGAACGCGAACGTACTGGGAAAGACTGGGAAACGCTGGCACTAGCAGCGCTCGATATAGCTCGATATACGATCCTGCTATAGCGAGTGTACGAGGGAGGTATTCGTTGTGGTGCCCAGTCTATGCCTTTATGTTTAGCTTCTGTAGCAACATTTGCATATAAAGCACTGTGGATCCGGATGGATTGCATTGAGAGCGTGTCCGAGACGTATGGATATCTGGTCATAGCTGCAGCTCAAGCTTTGATGTTTCTCCGACCGAATCCCCTCTTCTTTGCCAGTCTTTCTCAGTATCACCAGCTACCTGATGCTGCCGGGTCTTTTGCCCTACAAGGCAAACATGGCACCTGGAGTATTCCATAATATGCAACAAGGCTCTCTCCGAAGTCCTGTGCTCGAGGGCCTCAAAATGCGCCGTTTGGAATTGACGGTAAGCTTTCGCTTCGTGAGTACTATGTTTACTAACTTATTTGCAGGATGTTAAACACCTTCCAGATACAAAACCCGATGATTTTCTCACTGAAGAACGATTCAATTCCATTCCTGTAGCCTACCAAATGCTCTCCAATCCCGATTTGCATTCGAAATACAATGAATTCGGGCCAAAAGAGACCAGAAGGAGGGTATATTGTCGACTCCAGCAATGAGTTGCATGTCCCAGTACATTGACTCTGCAATATTCGGCGTGAACAGTTCGTTGAGGTCCGGATTTAATTTGGCAAGAGATATGAAAGTCAGCGTGAAGAGAAGCGGAAGAGGTAAAGGAGGGTGCGGAAAGCGATGATACTCGCATACCTGATGGGAAGAGTAAGCCGATATTGAATGAAGAGTAGAAGGATCGGAAGAAGTCTGCTGAGGTTTGTTTATATCCAACGCTATAACAGGAATCTCGCTAACTGGAGCCATAGAGAAAGTTGCCGTCTGCGTAGAACGTGTCAACAAACTTGTTCGAGCATAAGCTTGAGATATCACGGCTTGAAGTCAATGAGCGCTCAAGCGTTTCCCTTCCTCACCACGATCATCGTACTGGAAAACCGACCTTCGCGCTTCACCTGCACCAGCTACCAATCGAACGTCTTCTCACCACGTATCAGACAATGAAGTGAGAGATGGGCTTTCATAAATTTTGCTATGTGCGGAGGCGCAGAACGACTACATTTGTACTCTATCTACTTGGTATATATAGTATATAAAATTATTATAAATGACAGATAAGGGTGGTGGGAGTATATCTTAATTTGGTGCTGAGCGGCCGAAGCAACACTTCCTGAAATTATTCTTCCTTGGTGTTTTGAGATCTGATTGAGGTCCTTGAGGGCAGAATCGAGCCTGGATACTCTTATTACTCTAGCTGGGGCCCAGGAACATTAATATACTTATACAGCTATGTATATAGTTATTCAATGAACACTTCTCACACGTTGTGATGGCCACACGCATGTTGATCACATGGCAGCCTGCCTTAAAGATCATTGCCGTTTGATCGGTGAATACACTGTGACACTGTGACAGCCCACTCTTGATCTCCAACTACCACCATCTATCACCAACGCCATGTTTCATCAAGCTCACCATTTTTCCATCCATGGTGGGCAATTTATCATCAAGCCAGAGTCAACTGGTTCTCTTGAACCACCCCTCAATCAGAATTCCACTATAACTTATGAGTAAGTAAATTCTGTTGATTCTATGGGGTGGCATTTAAATTTCTGGAACAAGGAAAATCAAACTTGCAACACCGGTTGCCCCTACTGTGTTCACTGGCAGAGAGGGGCTGGTTGGTGAAGCTGTTCAAGAACTCAGTAAAAAAAACCAGGCTCATATTGCCATCCTGGGAGTAGGGGGGATTGGAAAAACAGCTTTGGCCTTGCACATCATGAAACACAAGGGCTGTCATAGACAAGTTTAAGGATGAGAGATACTTTGTATCCTGTGAGATTTGCTCTGATGCCTCGAGCCTCATTCAAGTAATGCTTCAAGTTTTGGGATTGTCAGTTACTGAAGGGCATGATCCATATAAAGCATTGCAAAAGTACCTAGAGCATTCCCAAGATCCAATGCTACTTGTCTTGGACAACTTTGAGACACCATGGAACACAAATGGTGATCAAATGGCTGTTCAGAATCTTATTGAGTGGATATTGGATCAGGAGCCAGTCTCCATAGTATTAGACAATGAGAGCTGCTGATGGACCTGGATTCCAAACATGGTACAAATTAGGAGGCCACTCAGGTTTGCCAACACTTGACTTGGAGCCAGCAAGAGAAGCTTTCATGTTGATCTCCAATTCCCAAAGTGAGAATGCAGGGAACTTGGACTGTATGAAGAGTATGCATGGCAATTCTCATTGCACAGCTAAGAGAAAGCTCTGGATATGCTGATGAGGAAATGGAAACAGCAGAAAACAAGCATGCTCAAAATTGGAGCAGCATCCAATCGACACAATAGTGTATCTATCTCTATTGAGATATCACTACAAATGTTAGTGGGATTCCCAAATGCAGAATGCATTAAAATTCTGCCAGTATTGTCCTTTTTGCCAAATGGTGTTCCACAGTGGGAAGAGACTTTGGCACACTTAGTAGTGGAATCTGACATTGATCTTGAGGTCTCAGTTATTTCTCTCCTTGAGTCAGCTCTCATATATGAGGAAAATATGTGTCTTAAAATGCTGTCACCTATTCGGGAGGATCTACAAACCAAATATCCCATTCAGGAAATACACTTGAGCCAAATGGGCAGATACTATGTGAAGCTATTAAGGGATCATTCTCCTGGACAGAGCCAGGATGTGATTGAAGTCCACAGCAGCAATATCACAAAGGTTCTTGGAGCACTATTACAAAATTCAGCTCAGAAAGAGTATCTGGATGCACTTAATGACTTTGCAAAATATGGCAAATTCTCCACAATGAGTCTTCAATTGATTGATGTTGCACTTGCTCAAAAATGGAATCAGAACTACAAGGAAGAAATAAAGCTGAGATTTGCAAAGAATGATAGATTATTCTGGATGGGATATTATGAAAGGGCAAGGGCAGAAATTGAAACCATCCAACTGAAACTCAAGGATTTGAACATTCATGAGCATGAAGAAAGCAAAGTAAACAATAATGCAAAATGTCTTCTGAATCTGAGTGATATTTGCAGAATGCAAGATGAATATTCTGAGGCTAAATCACTTCTCACAGAGGCCAAAACCCAATTTGAGAAGGTTGGTAATCAGCTTGGAGCTGCCCAGTGTATTCAAAATCTGGGCAATATTTCCAGAATGCAAGATGAATATTCTGAGGCTAAATCACTTCTCACAGAGGCCAAAACCCGATTTAAGAAGGTTGGTGATCGGCTTGGAGCTGCCCAGTGTATTCAAAGTCTGGGTGATATTTGCACAATGCAAGATGAATATTCCGAGGCTAAATCACTTCTCACAGAGGCCAAAACCCAATTTGAGAAGGTTGGTGATCAGCTTGGAGCTGCCAAGTGTATTCAAAGTCTGGGTGATATTTGCAGAATGCAAGATGAATATGCTGAGGCTAAATCACTTCTCACAGAGGCCAAAACACAATTTGAGAAGGTTGGTAATCAGCTTGGAGCTGCCCCGTGTATTCGAAGTCTGGGTGATATTTGCAGAATGCAAGATGAATATTATGAGGCTAAATCACTTCTCACAGAGGCCAAAACCCAATTTGAGAAGGTTGGTGATCAGCTTGGAGCTGCCCAGTGTATTCAAAGTCTGGGTGATATTTGCAGAATGCAAGATGAATATGCTGAGGCTAAATCACTTCTCACAGAGGCGAAAACCCAATTTGAGAAGGTTGGTAATCAGCTTGGAGCTGCCCAGTGTATTCAAAGTCTGGGCAATATTTGCAGAATGCAAAATGAATATTCTGAGGCTCAATCACTTCTCACAGAGGCTAAAACCCAATTTGAGAAGGTTGGTGATCAGCTTGGAGCTGCCCAGTGTATTCAAAGTCTGGGTGATATTTGCACAATGCAAGATGAATATTCTGAGGCTAAATCACTTCTCACAGAGGCCCAAACCCACTTTGAGAAGGTTGGTAATCAGCTTGGAGCTGCCCAGTGTATTCAAAGTCTGGGCAATATTTGCGCAATGCATAATGAATATTCTGAGGCTAAATCACTTCTCACAGAGGCTAAAACCCAATTTGAGAAGGTTGGTGATCAGCTTGGAGCTGCCCAGTGTATTCAGGGTCTGGGTGATATTTGCACAATGCAAGATGAATATTCTGAGGCTAAATCACTTCTCACAGAGGCCAAAACCCAATTTGAGAAGGTTGGTAATCAGCTTGGAGTTGCCCAGTGTATTCAAAGTCTGGGCAATATTTGCACAATGCAAGATGAATATTCTGAGGCTAAATCACTTCTCACAGAGGCCAAAACCCAATTTGAGAAGGTTGGTGATCAGCTTGGAGCTGCCCAGTGTATTCGAAGTCTGGGCAATATTTGCACAGTGCAAGATGAATATTCTGAGGCTAAATCACTTCTCACAGAGGCTAAAACCCAATTTGAGAAGGTTGGTAATCAGCTTGGAGCTGCCCAGTGTATTCAAGGTCTGGGCAATATTTGCAGAATGAAAAATGAATATTCTGAGGCTAAATCACTTCTCACAGAGGCCAAAACACAATTTGAGAAGGTTGGTGATCAGCTTGGAGCTGCCCAGTGTATTCGAAGTCTGGGTGATATTTGCACAATGCAAGATGAATATTCTGAGGCTAAATCACTTCTCACAGAGGCCAAAACCCAATTTGAGAGGGTTGGTGATCAGCTTGGAGCTGCCCAGTGTATTCGAAGTCTGGGCAATATTTGCACAATGCAAGATGAATATTCTGAGGCTAAATCACTTCTCACAGGGGCCAAAACCCAATTTGAGAAGGTTGGTAATCAGCTTGGAGCTGCCCAGTGTATTCAAGGTCTGGGCAATATTTGCAGAATGAAAAATGAATATTCTGAGGCTAAATCACTTCTCACAGAGGCCAAAACCCAATTTGAGAAGGTTGGTGATCAGCTTGGAGCTGCCCAGTGTATTCAAAGTCTGGGTGATATTTGCACAATGCAAGATGAATATTCTGAGGCTAAATCACTTCTCACAGAGGCCCAAACCCAATTTGAGAAGGTTGGTGATCAGCTTGGAGCTGCCCAGTGTATTCAAAGTCTGGGTGATATTTGCACAATGCAAGATGAATATTCTGAGGCTATATCACTTCTCACAGAGGCCGAAACCCAATTTGAGAAGGTTGGTAATCAGCTTGGAGCTGCCCAGTGTATTCAAAGTCTGGGCAATATTTGCAGAATGCATAATGAATATTCTGAGGCTAAATCACTTTTCACAGAGGCCAAAACCCAATTTGAGAAGGTTGGTAATCAGCTTGGAGTTGCCCAGTGTATTCAAAGTCTGGGCAACATTTGCAGAATGCAAGATGAATATTCTGAGGCTAAATCACTTCTCACAGAGGCCCAAACCCAATTTGAGAATGTTGGGATATCAAAGGTAAATATATCTCATTGAACTATACATGGAACACTTTCTTGTAGTCTCCACTTGTTTGTATCACCATCCCATGCACTCCACATATATTGTCTTGCAGACTCCACTCAGTCTCTCACCGTATCCACTTACTATCTCGCAGTACCCACTTTGCCATATGCATAGTAGCCACAAGTATTCATGCAGTAGCCACTTGCCTGATATATCGTTTGTACATAGGACTGTATATAAAGCCTAGTACCATACCCTGTAATAACACCATCGTCCCCCATCAATCTGTGTGATTGTAACTACTAAGTCCTGTGTGGACTTACTGCTGCTACTTCCTGTTTAGGAATATAACTCTAATAGGTTATGGGCCCCAGCCTTAACCATTGACACATCATATTGCTGTAACCCTTGTTCATGCCACCCAAGCCAAATTCACCACCTCTACAAACTTGCCAGGAGATAAAGTTATTGGAACAAGCACCACCACCAGTAACTCGACAACCTTCCATTGCATTGGAACAAGCCAGCTCATTGAGTAGCAAAGCTGTAACACCACAGCAGAAACCAACACCATTACCTCCCACAGACAACACTGTTCCTTGTAAAGGACACCCACACATCTTTGATGTCAACAAATTAGTCGACAGATACAAGCACTGAACCACTGGAAGGTGGAGCCAGTGCAACAAACAACATTGTCTAAATTGATGCAACATACTTTGGACAGGTATCATGAAGCCCCCCCCTTTCACTGCCTATATATAGTAGAATTCTCCCACACTTCGGAGGATGTCCAACTTCAAATTTGTATTACATAACAATTTTTTCACCTTTGCACCTTTAAACAACATTTTCAGAGGCAATTAATACACAGCAGTTCATCTAAGTTTAATTCAACCTGGTGAAAGTGCACTTGCATTGACAATATTTTTTGATGGAGGTGCTAAATCGGTACTAAAATGCATCATATCCTATAGAATCCATGTTGTTCAGGGAGATTTGAGATATTGAGTGCTTTACAAAAAATAAAGAGAGGAATTTTTGGAAGAAGCCCACAATAATATCGGTGGTGGCGAATGTAAAATCCCCCCGTCCTTCCGACTTCAATTTGGGTTTCCTCCCAAACCAGTCAGGTTGCTTTTGGTCAAACTAGAGTCAGCATGTAATGTGCAATGGTTTTACCGTACTTGGACTTTTGTGGAATGTCCCCACCAATTGTCCATGTGGAAGGACGTCCTCACAAAATTTCTCCGCACGTGGAGATGATCGCACCTGATCCGAATAGATACCTGGAATGCTTTCCCAAAAGCAATTACCAAGCGGCGGCAAATTCTTGCGTTCGTCCATCTTGCTTCGGGATCCAATCCAATTCCACGATATCCTGGTTGTCTCGGAACATATTCTTCACGTAAGCATAAGTGAGGTGAACCTAAGATGCAGTGTGCCTCGTAAAGAGATACCAATCTGCCGATATTAGTCAAATAAGCGTTTCCCTTGATGGATCTGTATAGGTCCGTTAAATCTTTGGATAACTTCCCACGAATTTCCCTGGCGACTCTGATTGTCATTACATTTCGGTGGTGGATGGCAGTAACCATCATCATCGAGTTTTCCAATATACGAGTTGGTGGAGTGTCTGACATAGAAGGGTGTTGGGAGCTTTAACATTCTTATTTCGTTCGAATGTGGAAGTCCCAGATGGATGTGCCGGAGATGTTTGCCCGTGAAGGTTTCCGCGTTAGCAGCCTGAATGACCCGTGTTTGGAATCTCCCGTTGATTCCTGAGTTCGTCGGTGAGTGGCGTCATGTGGGTAAGCTTCCGAGTCAAAAAGAATTGCTCCATAAATGTGGGCTGCGCGTAAGCGTGATCACCTTTTCCAACTCCTTCTTTCGGTGTCCATATCCAATTTTGAAGGAAGGAAAGAGATTAACGTCGACGTATACTTCTCCTCCTCCTTCATCGTTAAGGTAAAGAGTGGCGGACTGTCGACTTTGATGTTTTGCACTATACAGTTTTGATCGCTTGGCGATGAAAAAGCTATTCGAATTTATCAGCTATTCGAAAAAATCAAAAACAAAGGTTCTCATGCTTAGGGGTTTTTGATTGCTGCCCATGATGACTCTGGTACTTCCTCAATCATTACGATGAAGGAGCCACTCGCTTTCCTTGGCCTATCTCTCCAGTTTCCATCTGACTTTCTTCTTCCCTTCTCTTTAGGAGCCTTCGTCTCCTTTGGCCTCGTTGGCCTGACTGCGTTTCCTCGATGGACATGATTTACAAAGTGACCTTTACCTCCGCAGTTATAACAAACAAGTCCTGACGACTCGTTGATCCTCCCGCGGCCTCTGCCTCTGCCCTCGGGAATTTCCTGAAGAATTTCCACACCTCGGATACCTCCTCCTTCCCCCTGTTACGGCATAGTTTGCCGATTCCTTCTTTGATCCATGTCGCATTTGGGTGTATCCATTGATTCCAGCACGAATGGTTGAGATGAGTTCCGCAGGACTGAGTTTCTTGTCGGATTTAGCGGAGAAATCCAGCCAATGCGTTTATCGTAGCTTTGAAAGGTGTCAGGGACAGAGGACAAATGGTGTTGACGAATATATCTTCATTTGATATCGATTCCCAAGTAGTGAGGTCCGTCGCGGCATGCTGAATACATATTGTCCAAGATGTTTATTGACCTTGGATTGGTCCGGCATTGCATGGTGTGAAGTCGTCTTTGCAAAAGATGTTCGTAAGAGCGTTTTTAGAAATCATAATCAGCGAGTAAATTTTCCCACAACTGCTTAGTGTGTCGTAGTGCCTATACATTCTGACATATTCCATCCGATATACCCTGCCAATGATTGCATTCGCATAATCACTATCCTTCCCTATGCTCGTTGTTGTGATCCTGGGCAAGATCAGGTTGCGGATGCCATTCCAAATAACCGCTGATACCAATAGACCTAGCTGCGAATTCCACTCGAGTTTATCCACGTGTCCCAAATTTGATTCCTGTCCGACTTTTAGGTTGTAACCTTACCAAAAAGCTTAGTGCTTTTTGACATTTCTGTTCGTTGTCGCGTCGGAATTCAGCAATAAGAGCGCCTGGTGATCCGGGATCTGATGGCGATGGGGTTCTGTGTGGAGAAGGTGGTTTCCGTATTTGAATATGGAATTTGGGGTGCAGTGCCCTGTGGAAATGATTGTGGAGGTGTAGGTGGGGTTGGTTCGCGTTTCAGTGCAGGTGATTGTGTTGGAGCGGGAGTATGCTGTTGTGAGGATGATGCTATAGGCTGAGCAACAGGTGCTTCAGTATCCTCTTCTTCGTCGTCGTCTTTGTTGTTGTCGGCGATGTGTTGTAGGTGACTACTGATGATTTGCTCCTGCTCTTTCGCGATGGGTTTCACAAAATCTGCTAATTTACCTGTCCAAAGTACGTCGTATTGATTTAGGCAATGTTGTTTTTCGCACTGGCTCCACCTTCCAGTGGTTCGGCTTTTGTATCTGTCGACTAATTCATCGATATCAAAGATGTGTGGGTGTCCTTTACAAGGAACAGTGTCGTCTGTGGGAGGTAATGGTGCTGATCTCTGCTGTGGTGTTACAGCTTTGCTACTCAATGAGCTGGCTTTTTCCGATGCAATGGAACGTTGTCAAGTTACTGGTGGTGGTGCTTGTTGTGATTTTATCTCCTGCCGAGTTCATAGTGGTGGAGGGTCTGGCCTGGGTGGCATGAACAAGTGTTACGGCAATATGATGCGTCAATGGTTAAGGCCGGGGCCCATAACCTATTAGAGTTATGTTCCTAAATAGGAAGTAGCAGCAGTAAGTCCACACAGGACTTAGTAGTAATGATCACACAGATCGATGGGGGACAATGGTGTTATTACAGGGTATGGTACCTAAGCTTATATACAGTCCTAAGTACAAACGACATATCGGGCAAGTGGCTACTGCGTGAATATGTGTGGCTACTATGCATACGGTGAAGTGGGTACTGCGAGAGAACAAGTGGGTACGGCGAGAGACTGAGTGGAGTCTGCGAGACGATAACAGTGGAGTGCATGGGATGGTGATACAAACAAGTGGATACTACGAGAAAGTGTTCCATGTATAGTTCAATAGAATATATTTACCTTTGATATTCCAACAATAATCATCTTGCATTCCACAAATATTGCCCAGACTTTGAACACACTGGGCAGCTCAAGGGGTGTTCAAAAAAATAAGTGCTGACATGACCTTGGGGGGGTCTGAGAATTCCTTATGGCCGAAAATTTTTGCATACTATTGAGGCTCTGGGAGGCGTTTTAGGTTAATTCAACTACTGAAATAAGGTTATAAAAACTATTT